>JADBJO010009145.1:77500-85000 GCA_016801955.1 Conus betulinus
GTTTTTTCTCTGTTTATTTATCTTAATCCCCAACACTGGCAATAGTCATTTAAATTATGTAGTTTTTGTTGGAGACCAGTTTTTTTGTAAGAGAAAGAATAATTAGATCATCTGCATATAATAAACATGGAACCTTACAAGCATTCGAGTCATCAAATTTGGGTGAATCATCATTATTATCCAAACACCCTACAATGTCGTTTATGAAGACATTAAATAAAGTAGGACTGAGAGCATTTCCTTGATGTACTCCCTTGCGGAAAAATTTCTTTACTCAAAAGGCCATGTGATCTTGTTTGAATGGTAGCATTCGTATACATATCTTTAATTATATCAAAACAGTTTCCACTTATACCTATTCTGTTCAATTTTAACAGCATTGCTTCATGCCATACATTATCAAATGCCTTTTCAAAATCGACAAAGCATCCATATAATCTACCATTTTTAATTTTCAATACTTCATTTATAATCTTTTTCAGAACAAAAATGTGATCAATTGTTCTGTGATTCTTTCGAAATCCTGCCTGTTCTTTGACTAAAAGTTGATTTTGTTCAAGGTAATCCGTCACTCTGTTATTGATAATCGTACAAAACACTTTTCCCAATGTATTGGTAAGTGTTATTCCCCGATAATTGTTTGGATCCCCTGGATTACCATTCTTGTATAATGGGATATTCAAACCTTTTTTCCACCAATCTGGATAAATTCCTCTCTTTAAATAAGGTTAAACATTTTTGTAATGATGTATGTGTAATAATTGGAAGACTAGTTTTAATCATCTCATTAGTTATGCCATCCATTCCTGGTGATTTGTTATTTTTTTGCTGAAGGCAAGCTTTTTTAATTTCACCAGAGATGATATAGGCAAATTAATGTTTGATAACATGGTATAGTTCATTTGTCTTTTTTTTAGTTCAACATCTACTTTTTCCTTTTGGTCTTTGTCTACATTTACTTCTTTTCCCGACGATTTTTTCAAGATGTAAAATCCATTTTGAAGCATTAATTGATGAACGCAGTTGGTATTTTCACTAATGTTTTGTAAATGTTTTAATGTTTTCCATGCCGTCTTTGGATCTGTGTAAAGAGATTGATTAATCTCATTGACAAGAAAACTGGCGTATGTTCTTTTCTTCTGTTTTATTAATTTATTATATATTTTGCGTTTGGGTAGTACTTTTGACATAGACATTTATTGTAAGGTTGTCTATTTAATGCATTCAATATAGGATCTGAGATCTTTCCTGTGTTCATAGCATTCTCTATCAAACCATTTCTTGTTTTTTTTCTTTTAAAATGGCGAATCTTAGCTCTCTTCTGAAGACTAATGCTGGCCGCTGACGTCAGCATATGTGTGTAAAGTCATTTACAATCTCGTTTAGTGAACAATGAGAAATAGCGGTTTCATCTTCAACATATCTATCCAAATTGTGTTCCACTTGGAGAATTTGTTCCTTTATCCATGGCATTGTTAACGCTTTTAAATATTTTTCTTCTGACAATGTTTCCCAAAAATATCGATCATTTACGTCCTTTGAGCTTAGTCTTTCTTCAAGTAAAGTCTGTGAGGACACATTATTCGTTTTCATTTTTGATGTAAGATCAGAAACTAGAATTTTTAGTTCGACGGGACAATGGTCTGACAATGTCATAAGGGGATAAACTTTCATACTTAATATTTTTTTTCATATTGTTAGAACAAATAAAGTAATCAACAACGCTGCAACCATTTTGTTTGTAGCAGGTAAAATGTCCATCTAAATCACCTAATGTTCTTCCATTAAGAATACATAAATGATTTTCAAGACACATGGATACAAGTCTTCTTCCAGCTTTTTGAACACATTTGTCCATAGAGTTCCTGTCATGAATGGTTTCAAACACATAATCATTCGGTATGTGATATCTATTATTTTCATATTCCATTTGATTATGATCAGGGATGTTTCCAGTTCTTGCGTTGAAATCACCGCATATTATAATGTCTCCATGTTGATTATGTTTTTCTATGCTTTCTTCTAATTTATCCCATATATCTAAAGTGTGCTCTTTTCCGAAGGAGGATGTTTCAGGAGGGATGTACACACAACCAATAAAAGTCTTTTTGTGGTTAGCAGTACTTCTCACCATCAACCACACAATGTCACTGTTACTGCTTGGTAGAACAGTAATATTTTGTCGCAAATGTTCCTTAATGTAAACTGATATTCCACCAGAGGACGTCACTGCCTTTTTTCGCTTTGGTCGTACATAATGAAGTCCAGGTGCAAAAGTTGGAATGAACATATTTTGGCAGTATCTTTACTAAGGTGAGTTTCTTGTAAGAGAAGAATGTCATATTGACGAAAATAACTTACTACAGTTTCGTCTGTTAATTTATTTGTTGCAAGGCCATCGATTATCTCTTTGTACCCCTTAAGATTCCATGATAATATTTTCAGAACCATTTTTGACATTTTTAACAACGACGATATCAACGATGATAACAATAATAACAGCAATACTTAGAAAGAAAAATACGTATGAAATAAGCGTGGAAAAAACGGAGACTTTAACACCTAAATCAGCTTGTCAGGCCAATGCTTGTGTGAAATCAGTACTCATAATAATGTTCCACTTGTTCATCGTTATGGAACCAGTTTCCTTTGACACGCTGTCTAAAATCGTAGTCCCTGTGGGTCATTCTGTCTCTGCTTTGGGGAATGTAGTCGTATCGCCCATGGAAACCCAGTTGTGATTCTGTTGCGTAGTCATTCTGATGGACAGGGTGCCGTGGTTCTGGTACTGCATGGGAAATACGTCTTGGTCTCCAGGTGTCTGGTTGGTTGATGTGGAACTTGCTGCGATGAGTAGTTCTATTCGGAAAGGAACTGCTTCCACTGTGGAAAGGAGGTGGTCTGTCTTTTTGTTGCCTTTCAGTGGTATAGTTTTCTCTGTAGTCATATCTGTTGTCAAAACGTCGGGCATATCTGGCATTGAATTGAGGCCGCCAGTTCTTACGATTTTCCCGTTCCCTGTTTAGTGGTTGTTTCCGTCGAACTTTTTGTTTTGGTTTTTCCCAGAACATACGGTCAAACATTCGACCAAACGTTGCCCGCAAGTATGCTTGCTCCTTTCCTATTTGGATGAACTTCATCTCGTAGATGGAAGTCAGCTCGCAAATTTTCATGACCAAGGAAGAAATGTTTGGGATGTCGTGTAACTTTGTATACAACAGAGCATTCAGCAAGTCGGCTTTGTGATTTAGTTCTTCTGACTTTGTTGCCGTGACTTTGCTGATGACTATTTTTGAGTCTGGGTAGATCTCTTGTAACTTTAACACATTTGTAGCGAAATCCTTGTTGACTGTTTCAGCACTATTCTCTTTCAGGTCGTTGATGCCCGTGTGAAGCAGTATGGCGTCTGGACTCTGGTCTGTGTTCCTGTAGGTTTTCCTGAGAATATTTATACTTTGCGTTGTTGTTTTCTTCGTAAATTCAACCCATACGAACGACCTAATCTGGTGGCGTCCACATCTCTCATGATGGAGTCATGAAAGATGATGATTTGAGGGAGCTGGGCTTTGTCTTGATGCCCTTCCTGTGAAATGGCATTGCTGTGATCTGAGGCAGTTGTTTCACCATCAGAGTCACTGCTCTCATCATTTACAGGCGTATTTGGCAAGCTGTTCTTTACATTTGTTGTTTTAGCGTTGTTTTGGTTTGTTTGTTGTGAGTTTTCCATTTGTCCACAATGGTTGGGGTTATTCGTCTTATTTAGAATTTTGCTCTTTGCCTCATGTTTTTTGCTGTCCTTTTTAGGGGGGTCGTCATCACAATTATGACGTTTCGCTGAGGTGTTCTGTGTAATGGGGACAGATGAGGTGTCTGAGGCTCTGCTGGTTGTTACCTGGGTGTTTGGAGTGTTTGGGGTGTGTACAGGCTTTGATGTCTCGACAGTCAGCGGTGTTTGCTGATGAACATGGGTTGTGTGGGGGCCAGGAGTGGAGACATCCTGTTTGCTGTTTTTCAAAGGAGTCGTCAGAACTCTGGATTCTCTACTGACGCTTGAGGGGGTCTGAGGGTCATGTGAAGTAGTCTTCTTCCCGAAAATCGATTTTAGTGTGAGACTTCAGTGTTGTCGAGAATTGCTCATTCTTTTCGTCTGTCTGTGTTGAAGTCTCCTTAGTACTTCGTCCATTCGGTTCACTGTATCGTTTTTCTTTTTCATGTGTCTTCTCAAGACTGAAGCTTCTAAAAGCGTTCACAATTTGAGCAACAAGGTCTTGTGTTCTTTGTGATGTTGTAGGTCCGCAACGGAGGTAGCAAGATTCTGAACAGACGATTCCAAGTTTCGAAGAACTGAGGTGATAGTTGATGTTGAGATTTTAGAATTTGTTCTAGAAGTTGTTGGTTGCAACTTTCTGCGTCATCTGTGAAAACGTCATTGGGTCGTCTTTGACGTGTTTCTTGGAGAACTTCTTCAATTTTTTTTCGTCTCGGAATATAGTGCTGCATGTTTTGCACGTGAATTTTCTTTGTGATCGGACGAAAATACATATTTGGTATGGTGGAAGTTCTGTGCAGGAATAGTGTATGAGTCTTGAGCAGTCAGAACATTTGAGATATTTCTCTTTTCGTGTAGTGTTTCCGCAGATGCAAGCCGTGGCTGTATCTTGTTCTTTTCGATATTCAACGTCAGACTGTTCATTATCTTTGTCTTTATCAGCATCGTCACTCTGTTCTATGTCTTCTTGAACAACAGTATTGTCGATTTCGTACTCACCGTCGTCAAATATCGGTGGATTTTCATGACCGGCTTGCCGCATCGCAGCCAAGGCTTCCTCCAGTGTATGGTATGACTTGTGGGTTGCCTTGGGAAAACCGGTCACCGATCGAGATGCATCATCCAATTTTTAAAGATGCCAATTTGTCTACCTTCGCTCACTGCATACAATTTAGGATCTTTTTGTTGTTGTCTTCCTCGATGTCATTCTTTCATATTTTTCAGCACATTCCTGACAAGGATTTAAGGTGGTTTTTAGTCGTGGAAATGCGTTGTCCCTGTTGTCATCTCATCAACCGGAAGACTATGCATGATGAGTGTGCATCGGTTTCACATTGGGGGGGAGGGTGGGGGGGGAGGAGGAGGATAGAGGCCTCACTGTTCGTACCAAGAAAAGAAGAGAGAGCGAGGGGGAAAAAAATTAAAAAGGTGAAAAAAAGGCACAAAAAAAGTGAAAAATTAATTGGAAGTTGGGCGACCCAGAAACCATTTATAATCACTGGTGATGTCACCACCCTATATCTCACAACTCCAAGCTCCCCCCCCCCCCCCCCCCCCCCACCACCCCCCACCCCACCCCCTCCACATCAACTACCCCACAGTACGACTTACAGAATAGCTGATAGTGGCCGAAAGCTTTGGTCAGATGTGTGCAACTGAAGTGGTTCCGTTCAAAGAGCTAAATGCACTTGCTGTCTATGATGAATTCTCCCGTCATGCCCCACAGATGAGTCAGGCAGGCAGGTCATCTGCTGATGGGGGTCCTCATATAGGATGAAGACCACTTCCTGAGGCACAAAGTTGTCCACAGACGCTGTGTGGAATGGACTCCGTTTTCTCTGATTCGTCTTTTCCAGGATGGCGACTGCTGTGTTGTGCTCGAATATCTTTGTGCCCTGGGTACACCGTTACTTCCACCCCCGCTCTCTATGGTTGTGTCACATATCAGACAAAGCACCTTGGATCCGGTTTCCGTTCAATTTATGTGGGGTTCCAAACGGTAAGTTGACGGACAGACATGAACGTGACTGTTTGAGAACCTCCTCACTGCTTTGCTCCTTAGTGACTCCATTTTTTTATCATCTGTAAGCGGTCACAATAACTGATGAAGATGTGAAATATCGCATGCTTACTGTGACACCGCTATGTAACCAAAAAGAAAGCAAACATGCAGTACGAAACGAACGTTCTTTCAAAATGAAAGTAAGCATAGCAAAATGCCGAATCAGAGAATTTAGTGAAGGCGGTCACGTGTTCCTTGACATGGGAGGACGAAGGAGGAGGCAGGGGGGAGGGGGAGTGGGAGGAAGGAAGAGGGAGGAAGACTCGCAAGTTCAAGATTTTTTTTGGTTTACACATAACGTGCCTGTTTACTCCAGGGCTATGAAATCAAGATTTTTTTTTCCGAAATGAAGACCAATGGTTTCAATATCCTCTAAAAAGAATATCAAGCATCCCGGAAACAAAAGTCTTTTTTTTGTTATCTATCTTTCACGCATGCGCGCCAATCTTACTTTGATATTGGCAGGAGCTGCGGCTCAAAACGTCACCACTTGTGCAGCAAAGATGATCGTTTATGCGTGTGATTCCTGATTTATCCCCGAAACCCGCGCCGTAGCTGACACACTCCGTTTTCGACAGGGGTGGGCGGGGGGAGGAAGGGGGCTTCTCCTTTAGTTTAAGACTAAAAAGTCCTACTCTGTGAGACGAATTAAGATTGCCCACACAGGAGAATGTCCATGTGGCACTGATACTCAGACCCCAGAGCACGTCCCCCAACACTGTCCAGCCTGTGATGTTCTACGTTCAACGGCGTCAAACCTGGCCAGAGGGTGCAGAACTGCAGGTTCAGCTTTCGGGCAGTCGTCAAGAAGACCTCGAGAAGACTGTGGGTTTCATCCTGGCAACAAGACTGAAGATCTGACACGATCAACAAACAAAAACAAACAAAAAAAAAGAAAGAAAAAGAAAGAAAAAAACATCGACCGCAGAAGAAGACAAAGAAAACTTCCCTCTGGTGACGTCATCTGGCGTGGGGTACTCTTTCCTTTTGCTGCCGTCATCGATCTGGGGAATATCATTGTGAGCTTGTTGTATGCTGTATGTGATGTTGAAGAAGACTACTTGTCGAATATTTGCTTGTCTGTTGTTTTCATTGTGTTTTACATTAGGGTACTCACGTCTGTACTTGCAGGTCTGTTTTGGGTCCCTTTAAGCAGCTGGCCTCGGTCCTTGAGACGTCGGAAACGTGAAATGAGGCGGGGAACAGTAAAACAGCAAAATAACGAATAAGTCGGGGTAACTCTTGCTTCCACCGTGAGATGAATCACACGCCCATAATTCTGCACGACTGTTGCTTAACACACCAGATTACCTAACGACAATAACAACACAGAGCACACAGAACAAACAAGAAGACATCCGTAGACAGGGGTGTTCGATGCTTGCTCATATACCTTGTATTGGACACCTTTGTACAGCAACAATAACTGGAGAAAAGAGTGAACGTAAATAACTTTTATTAAAGACTGGTACAACCGTTTTGATCTTGAAAACAGTCAAACAAACGCACAGACGAAGTCGGTTTGATTGGTATGATAGGAAAATGAGAGAGAGAGAGAGAGAGAGAGAGAGAGAGAGAGAGAGAGAGAGAGAGAGAGAGCTCCCATTTAAGCATAAATTAACAGGGATAATGCTTGCACGCAATAATGCCAAACACACATAAGAGTATT
>JADBJO010009146.1:5000-15000 GCA_016801955.1 Conus betulinus
GTATACAGATATAAAAGAGATCAAGATGACCCTAGAAAGAAAAAAAACCTGCTTTAGAGATTCTCTAACGCTGGATACATTGTTCCTGAATGTTTCCAGACTCGGTGTCAATGACAAATTATCAAGTGAAGTTTTAACAATGTTCTCTCAGTCTTCATCAGAATACTGAAGTGGACAGTTACTGCGGAGAGTTGTTGTGAGTGAGAGAACCATCACAGGTGAACTTTCAAGACCTTTGGCTGATTTAAAACAGTTCAAAATCGCCGGATATAGGTGCCGCTGTGACCACATGCCGATGTGACCGATGTGACCACATGCCGATGTGACCACGTGTCGTTGTGACCCAATGGCTCACAACGACTTGTGGTCACATCGGCACGTCTACCATTCTTTTTGGTAAACACTGGAAATCAAGGTCAAAACGACACGTGGTCACAACGACATGTGGTCACAAAGACACGTGGTCACAACGACACTTGGTCACATCGACACTTGGTCACATCGACATGACCCCGGTAGATGTACAGGATGGAGTTATGTACATGGCAGGCAGTTCAGTGCCACCATGACAGTTGAGACTTGGACCATCTTTAATAAACTTAAAAGAAAAAAAAATTGCTATGCCACCGAACGAAAAATACAAATTGCAAGACAAACAATATTCAAGGCAATGAACTCGAAGAACGAACAATCACTTATCTCCTCAAACTGGGCGCAAAATGGATGTGGGGGGGAAAAAAAAGATAGCTTTCTTGATTCTGCGTTCGAATTCATTTTGTTCCGAGCAGCGGACAGGACAGACGTTCCACCGATGAAATGGTTCTGAGATTAACGCGGGTGCAGACAGCTACAGTCGCTCTCGCGTGAAGATCTCAGTGCAAGCTTTGCACGTGACCTCATAGATGGCATCACATTTCTTTCTGTCTGTGTCTTTAATACGGGTCAGTTTAGTTTTTACAGGCAGAAGCATGGAACCGCTCTCCCATCTCGGTCAGTGGCCTCAGTGATCCCAGAGCTCTGTCAGTGGAAGGCGTGTGCCCTTGCCCCCCCCCCCCCCCCCCCCCCCCATCCCACCCCATCCCCCCAGCAGGTTCCAAGAAGCTCTCAGGTCCGCTTCGGGCAAAGTGCAAACAAACCCATGTACCCTGTGTTGTATCTTATGAATTAACATCGCTGCATTACGATAATACCGCGATATTTGTAATAATGGACATCCGGGAAGTGTTAGTAAAGGAACGGTTGTTACCAAAATGAAGCGATCATTTGCGTGTGAAAGTGAAAAGTATAGTCACAAGAAATCAACAATTCAGTCTTTTAGACAACGAAAGACGACATCCTGAAACTCCAGGCAGGCGCAAGGGATCAATAATTAACTCATACCCTCTGAACGAAAGAGTTGCAACACAAGCATCCGCCACAAATCCTCAAGACTGGACTAAGGAAGGAAAACTCTTTCAACAGAAGAACTGACGCAGAGATGGGGAGGAAGGGAAGCACCTGGACAAAGGCAGAAAGGACAGCCCAGGTCCAGTGCGCAGGAGAAACGTCACTGATAACCTAGAATTCTTTGCGGCAGAAGAGGTTTAGGTAGTAAGTGAGTAAATAAGCGTGCTCCAGGGGCAGGAATAGGTTAGTTGGTAGAGTGGTGAACATGTTGATCCTGATGATTTTGGTGTTTCGAGTTCGTATCTCCGCCCAGGCCATTTCAGAGCGATTTTTTTTTTCCTTTTAGAACAGAGGGAGTGCAGGTGAATGAGAGGTTTACTGACGTAAGCATTTGCTCATATCACAATGGATTGTTACATCATTCGTGTCGGACATTGCAGACTCTAACGTTAATTTGAAAGCGACACAGACACACAATAAACATTTACAAAAAGAATAACTACAAAACGCGCGCGGGCGCGCGTACGTACACACACACACACACACACACACACACACACACACACACACACACACACACATACCAATGCGCGAGCATGCGCGCGCACATACACGCACAATCTCTCTCTCTCTCTCTCTCTCTCTCTCTCTCTCTCTCTCTCTCTCTCTCTCTCCCTCCTCCCCCTCCCCCCCCCCCCCCCCCCCATTGCTAACCAGCCGACAGAAAGGCATGCACGCACACAGTAAAGATATTGAATACATGGCCATCAGCCCAGGTAGAATAAAGAGAAAAAAGCAATTAACTCACGAAATTTGACTACCTAATCTTAATTTCATACTATGATAAATAAAACGAGCAATATCATTCATAAAGTTCCTGCTATTCAGAATTGATAATTCCTTTGACGAATTTTGAGTCAGGTGACGTGGGATATATTTTTCTCAATTGTACAGTACGCTGACAGTAGAACAGAAAATGAAATTCATCATCCGGCTGAACGTTGCATAACGGGCAACGTAAGTCCATGGAAAGATCTGGGTAATAGCGGAATTTATGAGTTGTAATATCTGTAATACCAAGTCTGAATCGTATGAAGATATCCCTTAATGCCTTATTTCTGATACACTCGAAATACGCTTCTAATGAAACTCGGATTTAAACGTTTTGTATATGGAATATCTGTCATGTTCCTGGAGCCTACTGCACCATCCTTGTTTCCAACAATCAGTTAAACGTTCCTTGAAAAGTCTTAGGAACCAAGGCGCATTTTCCACACCTCCATTAAGCCACACATAACCAAAACCGTATATCGTAAGCAGCTTGCGGATATCTGATACCCAGCACGTTTTGTTATTGCTGTCTAGATTTAAAAGCATATTGTAAGCTTTCTTGGGCAGTCTTTCATTGTTCATTCTTGTGAGGCGGATCCAAAATCGGACAGCGTTTGTTTTTTTGCGTCTATACTTATTGGTACTCTACCTGTTTCCCATATACACCATGTCATTTGGTGTTCTGGGGCCACATTTAATAATTTTTTTCAACGCAAATGTATGAGCCTTTTCGATATGCATTTGCTCTAACATTCCCCATTTCAGATCCATAGAGTAAGATAGGTTTTATCTGGGCATCAAACAATTTAAAGAAAATGTAGGGGGAAAACATCTCCTAACTTCCATAACGTTTTAAGTATTTCCACAATACCTAGTTTTGCCTTTGCTGTCTGTTTTTGCATGGCGAGTGAGAATCTTAAACGAGTAGTCAGCCATACGCCTAGATATTTGTACGAGTTTTACCACTTCCATTTCAGATTTACCGTAAAACCATTTTTCATGGCGAGATATATAGCCCCCATTTCTAAACACCACAATATTGGATTTCTCTAGGTTAACCGAAAGATCAAGAGAATCTGCATTTTTTCTCAGTAAATCTAATTGCAGTTGTAGGCCCTTTACTGTGTATGAAAGCAAAACAACATCGTCTGCAAAAAGAATAATAAATAGTTCAACGATGTCAGGGTGTAGCTGAACACCGTGTTTTACCGTTGTGGATTATGTCAAGTGATAGTTCATTTATCATGATTGAGAATAACAGAGGACTTGTAATTTCACCCTGTTTTAAGCCTTTCTGGCAGAAAAAGAAATCAGTCAGACCTGCACCACTACCGCATCTAACACACGCTTTTACCACCTTGTACATGCTTTGAATAGCACTTAACATTTTACCCGATATTCCGTTCTTCAACATGATAGGCCATAACTTAGCATGGGAAATAAGATCAAACGCCTTCCTAAAATCAATGAAAGCGACGTAAAGTTTTTTGTTACACGCTAGATGTTTTTGAATAGCAGCAAAAAGTGTAAAGACATGATCAATAGTGCAATGGTCTTTTCTAAATCCGGCTTGTTCCTCGCCAATGATTCCTTTATCTTCGATCCAGTCTACCAGGCGTTTATTTAAAATATAGCTGTATAGTTTACTACATACATTCAAAAGAGAGATCCCTCTGTAATTGTTGGGATCATGAGGATTTCCACGTTTATACAGAGGTTGAATGATAGCTTCTGTCCATGAATCTGGGTACTGTCCTGAAGTAAAAATAAAGTTGAATAATTCTTCTAAATAAGGCAGTATCCATGTGTACGAATAAATGAATACCTCAGGAATTAGTCCATCTGGACCACCGGCCTTATTGCTTTTTAAATGTTTGATTGAATCGATGATTTCTTCGCGGGTAATAACCGAGTTTAAGCTATTTATTACTTGGTGTTCAAACATATTATTCTCCTCCTCACAAACAATCGATGGTTGTGGCTGTAATGTTGCTTCAAAAACATTCGCAAAATGATTTCGCCAGTCTTCCTTCGAAATGTCCCCCAATGAATTCTTTTGCGTATGTCTGACATTTTTAAGAGTAGTCCAAAACAATTTAGAGTCGTTGGTAGCATTCAATAATTTGTCTCTAAGACCAGTTTTATACATATCGGACTTAGCTTTCAGTAAATCATCGTAGCATTTCTTCTGTTCCAAGTACTCATTTAAATTTGCTATGGATCGCTCATGTCTGAAGATTCTTAGGGAACTTTTTACGGACGCTTTTGTTGTCCTGCATTCTTTGTCAAACCATACTTGCTTTTTCGGGAAGCTTCCAAATTTTAGTTGTTTTAACATACATTCTGAAGCCAATGTCAAAGTATCATTGAACACAGCAATAGACACATTGACATCTACACTTATCATTCGTTTGGCTTCCCCCAAAGCAGTTATGGGAATTGGGTCTGATTAGGCTGTCCTTAAACACATCGTAGTAGTCAGGATTCCAAACAAGTTTTTGCACACATAAACTGTCTTTTCTTTCAATCTTTCCATAACCATTACACCTCAAGGTTAAAACAATGGGCATATGTTGAGAATCAATTCTTCATCAACGAGCATGTCTTGTATGGCATACGTAAGTGATGTGGAGATGACAAAATAATCTATCACACTACAACCCATTATTTGAGATGAACGTGAATTTACCCGACCTATCCCCTTTAGTTGTGCCGTTTACAATGAATAGATTAAACTGTGCACCCAATTCAAGGAAAAGTCTACCATGATAATTAAGTTCTCTGTCTTCTGAACTTCTCGAGGCTGACTCTACATAGTTGGAATCTTGATGCGTTTCTAGAAAATATTGAACATCGTTTACATGGTAGGGTTGTACATTTCCAGTTCGGGCATTTAGATCACCACATATAATGAACGGAACGTCTCCAAATTTTTCTGATACATTCAACATGCATGATTCTACAGCTGAAATGCCGTTTTCAAAACGTGAAATATTATATATAGGAGACTGTGGCGGCGCTGCATAAACAGCAATCAGAAAGACATCTGATGTTGACTTAAATAAACGTTTGGACAGTTTTAACAACACAATGTTTTCGGTTTCACAGACAATTCTTGTAACTTGCTGATCTAGATCTTTCCTAACAAGTAGCGTCACACCACCTGATTTGCGGCCTGCTTTAGAAAGCCTAACTGCTGGACTGCTGTACTGAGTAAACCTGGTTAAAACATCAACTGTAAAGATTTCTGCAGTAAAGGTTCTAGAAGACAAACAAAATCAAATCTGCTAATATACAAATAAAGTCGGAATCATTTAGCTTGGAGGTGATGCCACAAACATTATAAGAAAGGAATGTCAGAGTTTCAGTTGTATGAAACGTGCCTGGGCTTTGGCCGAATCCCTATTGTCCAGTTTTGTTCGTCCCTTTAATTCGGGTTGAAAACCGTGTACCGGTTGTTTGGGCCTTCTTTGGTCCGAAATTGCGTGGCTGCTTGGTTACCCATGACCGAATGGTATTCACGGTGGGTTTTGAATTTTTGTTCCGTGCAGCAGAAGTGTCTCTGGTCTGTCTGGATGGGCTGGGATGTAGATCTTCTAGAGTCCTCGTTTTCTTTGGGTGTTTCGGGTCGAGTCGGAGTGCGTCTGGAAGCGCCTCCAAGCAGTGGACTGGAGGTTGCACTGCCTCGCTGTACAGCAGCTCTCCTGGTGCTATCTTCTTCGGCACTGGAGTGGCGGTGGTTCTTGCAAATGGCGTCTTGGCTCTCTGAATATGACCAGATCGGTCAGAACAATCCAAAGTTCCTGTTTCAGTTAATGTTGGTTGACTTCGATTGGATTCTCCAGCTGGGCGTTCTCTCAAGGTTTCGATAATTTGTTGCTCAGAAGAAGAAGAACGGTTACTTTGGGGTCGAGGTCTTGTCACTGTTTTCTGCTGAAGCATTTTTCTCACTGGTTAATGTACGAACATCTTTTCCAGTGGGCATGAAAAGAGTGGGTGTATCCGAAACAGGTGCAGTTGTTTCGTTTGAGGTGATGACATCATCAGAAAGTGCGGCGAGCACAGCCTGTTTCCCTGCAGTGGTTCCAAAGACCAGGGTGACTGGTGTTGGTACTGGACTACCCCTGCTCCTGTGGACTTCACACTGGACATGAAGTTGACAGCTCTCAGTGTTGTCCTTGTTTCCAGCGTCATTTCTGGCTGAATTGTTAATTTTCTGGTCGTTCAGCTCTTCACCATTTCCCGTCCTATCCAGAGTGATCAACGACTGAAAAGAACTGGTCGCTGTGTCAGGTGGAAACTTCTGGGTCACCAGGATAGGGTGAGTCGCTGAACAGGGCCTCTGCCTGCTCTAGTGTGTCCGGTGGAGCTTCGGGATCACCAGGACAGGGTGAGTCTTTGTACTGGGCCTGTACCTGCTCTGCTCGGTCAGTGAGTTCAGTAAAGGATGCCTGGTCCACTTGGTCCGGCTGAAAAAATGTCCTTTGCACTGGAGATCATACCTTCTTGGTCACTTGAGTAGTGACTGGTCCGTTCTGATATAGGTGAGTAGTTGATATGGTCTGTTCATTGGGACGATACAATGCGTTGTTCCGTCGAGAGCAGTTCTCTATGTCGTGCCCTGGGTCGTCCTGATTTAGTCTGTGGTAGTCTCTCTTCCCTTGTTGACGGAGTGACTGTCACGAGTATTTCTGCTGGTGTGTGTGTTGGACTGGTTTGGATGGACATCATAATAGAAAGACGTTTTTGATTGGCTATTGTTGTGTGATTCAGTAGGATTGCGTACAGCTTGCTGATAACTATGTGGCCCAGAGACAACTAGTTTCCCGTTGTAGAAATAACCTGTTTGTCCTTGATGTCGGAGATCAGCCAGTTGTGCCGACTGTTTTCTGGTAAGGTCGTTGGAGACTCTGTAACCAGCTTCCCTCAAGCTTTCACGCACACTCCGCAATTTTAAAAGAGCCATTTTATCTGTCCAGTGCGCGAAAGTGACAAGGATTGGGCGAGGTTCGTTCCGTCTTGTACCCGCCTTCACTCTGTGTGCGTGTCGTATGTCGACGGTTGAAAAGGGGACATTTGGGCTGCATCTCTCGTTGTTGACATCGATCACTTTCTGTGCACTTTCCTCCTCCGTTTCATTTTCAGATTCCTCAACGCCATAAAATCTGAGATTGTCCTTTCTGATGACCTTTTCAAGACGGTCAACTTCACCATACAGAAAATCTATCTTTGACACCAGTATCCTTTCTCTTTCCATTGCTCGATTTTGTTCCTGAATGAGTTCGTTTATATTTGTTGATTTATTTTGACTCTTTCAAAAGTGTCACAGATATACCACCACATGTTTTCCTGTTGGTTGGTTTCAGAATGGGGACCTGGGTTTAGTTCTACGTCTCCACAGAGAATGAGAAGCAGGGAGTTGGGAAGACCAGTGTGATTGATCGACATGTCAAAAACAAGTTCTGTCGGGAGCGATGACTGCTTGAGATAGTTGTAAGGAAAGGGTACTGACCTGTGTGTCGGGAAACTGTGTCACAACAGCAAGAATCGCAACTGAAAAGTTTTGCCGATAAAACGCCTTCTAGGAAATGCTGTGTCTGATCGGAAATCCAAGTTGACTGAGTCAGGAACAGACAACACTTCACCGACAGTAAGAACACCACACCACAGAACGTTGACACGAGAACACGGTAGTTCATGTCCGTGAAGTAATCCCACTGTGAGAAAGGGGAGTACTTTGGGAGTTTACATGGCCGACAACACTTTTTCTCTAATAACTTGATCAAAACTGCATGAAAAGATCAATTTTTTTGACGGTGAGCTCCTGCACTAATTGGCATTTTAGCAGTACTGCAACACGTCACAAGGTAGTAATGAACCGGCGCGTAATTCAAACAAATTAGCAGGACAGCTCGTGTACACGTCTTGCCGCAGCCGATGACGACAGCTCACCCCCGAAAGAGAGAGAGAGAGAGAGAGAGAGAGAGAGATGCTTGGGAAAGCAGAAAAAAGGTACTCACCCTGATATACATACAAAATCATAAAATACAGGAGTATGAACAGAAGTGGCGCGATAAAGACACATTTCCTGGGAAATCGGGGCATCCGCATCGTCTGCAAAGACAACCAAAAACGGACATGAGAGAAAACAGCAGGACAGAGACCAACTCTACATGGGTATAAAGTGAAAACAAAAACAAACAAACAAACAAACAAAAACAAGAAAAACTACTGAGCCGATCTTTCTGAAAATTTATAGGTTATGTTCATCATAGATCACGGATGATGCCCGATGTGTTATTTTACCGTTATAGCCGTTACTAACGGCCATAACGGCCCATAACGGTTTTCCTTCTTTATGGAATATCTCAGAAAGTACTTGGCCGATCTTTCTGAAAATTTGTAGGCATGTTTATTATGTGTCACGGATGATGCCCAATGTGTTATTTTACCGCTTTAGCCGTTACTAACGGCTATAACGGCCCGTAACGGTTATTCTTTTTATGTAATATCTTAGATAGTACTTCGCCAATCTTTCTGAAAATGTGTAGGTATATGTTCATTATGGGTCACGGATCATGCCCGATGTTTTAGTTTACCGTTATAGCCGTTACTAACGGCTATAACGGTACATAACAGTTTTCTTCTTTATGGAAAATCTTCGAAAGTACTTGGCCGATCCTTCTGAAAATTTGTAGGTATGTTCATTATGGGTCAGGATGGCAAATGTTTACCAGCATAGCCGTTATTATGGCTATGGCAAAACGGTTTTTTTCTCTTATGGAATAGCACGCGTATTCAAGATAAACTGGGAGTACGTTTATATGCTTTGCATCTTGTTCCTTAATGACATGTTACCACTAATTTTGATGTTTCTAAGATTGATCTGCATGACATTGTATCATTACCGTGATAAGCGTTGCTGATACTCTCAGTTCTGCTGTAAGTTGCATGACTTTTTTCGTTGATTATTTCAATTACCCTTCTTTTTGTTATATTTAGTTTATTCATTCATTATTTAATGGCCCTTCTTTCATCACATTTCCTCGTTCGAGACATACCGATTTCTTTAGTATTCTCTCTCTCTCTCTCTCTCTCTCTCTCTCTCTCTCTCTCTCTCTCTCTCTCTCTCTCTCTCTCTCTCTCTCTCTCTCTCAGTCCCTCTTCGTCTCCTTCTATTCTCTCTCTAAATTTCTCTTTATCATCTCCCCTCTCCTCTTTCTTTTGCTTCCCTTCATCATCCTGTAAGATTACAATGAATTGCTGTCTTTGCTTTGCTTGCATATTGGAGGTTCATGGGTTTCTGTGTGAGAAGACTTATTGTTCTGTTATTTGTAAGGGTCCTAATGTAAACTGTCGTGTTACTTATGCAGTTCTTTTGTTTCGAGACAGGCTAGATATAGGAGAAATACGTGCTTTTCTTTCTTGGTTAAAAGACCGCATCTGTTCTCTCTCTCTCTCTCTCTCTCTCTCTCTCTCTCTCTCTCTCTCTTGCTTTCCAACCCTTCCTCCGTCTCCCACCCTCTTTCTCTGAAAATACATTGTATTATTCATTGTGAATTGCTGTCTATTCATTGTCGTACATATGTTGTTATGGAGTTTCATGCGATGTTTTCTTGTCATATATTTGCAGACATTTTTTCTTTGTTTGAGACCTGGATGATGAAAAAAAAAGTCACTGCCTTTGTGCTTATTCTCAACGGTGCTCTGCCGCAATAAATGACATTTGGTCTGTTGGTTGGTTGGTTCGTTCGTTCGTTTGTTTGTTCTCTCTCTCTCTCTC
>JADBJO010009146.1:20000-27500 GCA_016801955.1 Conus betulinus
TGTGGCTGTGGACGAGGAGACGGAAGGATCGCCGTGGGAAGTGGAATAGAAGATGACAGAAAAAAAAAAGAAGTTGGGGAAGAGGATTGTATTGAGTGAAATCATTCTGCCATGTGAGAGTAGACTGCGGGAAGAGCACATCCACGAGACAGAAAAATAGGCTAGGCTATCCAACAACACGAAGGAATTTGTATTCGCTGCACAGGTCGAAGTAAGAGGATGGTGGTCATACCTGAGTATGATCTCATTAAACAGCTGTAGATATCTACTAAAACGGAGCCAGAGCTACTGAAAGGCAGTGGCAGAAGCAGCTGAAAGGGTTTCAGATGGATCTGGTCAAGATGGAAGAAAAGTGAACCCCATAAAGCTTACATTTCCTGACCTAAAGCAGGTGCCACAAAGCCGGGTGGTCGAGGTGTCCGTCACAAATGAACTTGGTCTTGTGGTTCTCAAGCATGCAGGACATGCAGGTTTGAACCCTGGAGAAGTTAAACGAAAAAATAAAGACGACAGCGATGCAGCGTCCAGGAGTCATGACCGGGTTGGATGTAATCCTTCAAGATGAAGGGAGTTTTGGGATACGACTCTGTTTGCCATCTCTCTCTCTCTCTCTCTCTCTCTCTCTCTCTCTCTCTCTCTCTCTCTCTTTCGGGGGGGCCGTGAACTGCGTTTCAGTTGGGCAGTCAGGCATTGCATCGCTCTGTAGTTTCGTTCTTTTTTTTTTTGCGGATATCTACACAGTACCTTTCTCAGCTTTAACCAGTACCCTCGTAAGATACCATGCCTTCAGCAGCACTTGCTTTCAGAGCGAGTTGTGGTCCGTTCGTCCATATTTATCGCTTTTTATGTCGAAGCGAGCCAGGAGGAAGACGGCCATGCAGATCGCCATGCTGACACCGCGTTCGAAGCTGGACGGTGTAGCGCTAGGCCTGCTCCTCACGTTGATTTTCTGGGGCGGACTCCTGCTACGCTGTGGAGACGTGGAGCAGAACCCAGGACCCAGGTCGGACAGTTTGAAGCAGTCCAGGCTTGGCAGCTCAGGGCGCAGGGGCAGCATGGACAAGACTACTGCTTCACCGGCTGACAGCGAACGGACGGACGACACCCCCCTCCTCAACAGCCCACCAATGCGGACATTATGGGGATGATGCTGACATCAATGAAATGTGCATTTAGAGAAATGAGCGATAAATTTGCGGGCTTGGGGAGAAGTGTCAAATGCCTAAGCGACCAGTTCGCAGCGTTACAAAGTGGTGTGAAAGATCTGAGGGACGAGGTGGAGACTTTTAGGAAAGAAAATTCAAATCTTGTAAAACAGAATTCTGACCTTTTGTCAAGAATTGAACAATTAGAACTAAAAACGGGACGATTTAGAAGGGAGATCAAAACGTAACAATTTAATCTTCTACGGTATTTCTAAAGGGCAGAATGAATCTGTGGAAGAGTGCGAAGGCAAAATATATGACCTTTTGACTGATCAACTTGGATTGTTGACTCGGGACGTCGAATTTGATCGAGTTCACAGGCTAAATCCCAAGCCGGACTCTCCGGTAATTGCCCAAAGTTCCTTTTATGAGGACAAGGTACGGATTTTGAAAGAAAAACGGAAATTGAAAGGTAGCAACATTTTGTAGGAGAGGATTCTTCTTCTCATGTGCGAACCGTAAGACGTGGCCTTTCCCCTCATCTGAAAAAAGCAAGGTCTGAAGGGAAACGAGCAGCGATGATCTTTGATCATCTGCTTATTGAGGGAAAAAAAGAGTCCAGATAGGTGGTGTGGGGTGGGGGGTGGGGGGGGGATGGCCGGCCACTTGAGAAGAATTTTTCCGTACACTGGTGTAACGAAAAGGGAAGGCACAAAAAAAGATGCACCGGTGGAAACGCCTGTCACTGGTGGCAGTGTCAGCGGTAGGCGGGGTTTTGTGGGTCACGGCAGTGAGTTCCTTCAATGTGTTGAAACGCGTGCGATGAAGTATCGGGCACGGATTGTACAGATGTAAATAAACCTTTTTCTTTTCTGTCCTGGAATGTAAATGATTTGTTTTCTAAACTTAATGATTATGATTTTCTGTCCTTTCTTTATGAGTTTGATTTCGTATGTTTAACCGAGACAGACATGGAAGAGTGCCATGGTGATGCTTTTTGTGGTTATGAAATATTCTGTAAATCTGCGATTAAATTTTCAAAACAAGGGAGGAGATCGGGTGGAATAATTTGCTTGATTAAAAAAATGAGTATTTTCCCTTTGTTAAATTTATTGGCGGTAATCGCACAAACTTCTGTGTCTTTCTGATTGATAAAAAAAAAAAAAAACTATATTTGGTTTAGATAGGGATGTTCTGTTTGTTTGTACTTATATACCCCCCAAAGGTTCTCCGTTTTATGTCCATTTTGACATCATAATGGTATTGATCTGCTGGAAGAATGTATCTTTGATCTGTTGTTTTCTGGAGATGTGTATGTTAGTTTAAGCGGCGATTTAAATAGTAGAACGTCAAACATTTCACAAGTTGTATCTGTGAACAATAATCTCGATCAGCAAATCGACAGCCGTCCTCTTAGTAGTATTAAACGACAATCTCAAGACAGCACTTCGAATAACTATGGGAAGATGTTATTGAATGTTTGCACTGTATTTGATTTTTGTGTTCTTATGGGGGCACGTAAAGGCGACCTTGAAGGTCGCTATACATACTTTTCTGACCCAGGATGCAGTGTTGACGATTACTTTATATTTCCTTGTGATCGTTTTGCTCGTTTGTATGATTCATGTACATTGAATGTCTTGGAAGGCATTGACTCTGATCATTTGCCTGTGTCACTACATGTTATTTTTGCCTAAAGAAGGCATTGTGCATGACTATAAAAAAGAACAGAAACGCGTCATAGAAAAATTTATATGGAATGATGTGAATGCTGGTTTGTTTCAAGAGATGTTATGTGGTACTGCAACCCAAACTAAACTAGAAGTGGCAAGACACTTGTTAGATGTGGACATAAATCACGCGCTAGATTTGTTTAATGCTTGCATAAAAAAAAAAGTGCTGATTGTATGAAGAGGTGCATAGTTTTGAACAGCAGTAAAACATTCAGCGATTGGTATGACAATGAGTGTGTTGCTAGCAAAAGAACTGTTAGGAGATTATTACGAATTAGTCGTCGCACATTGAAAATAGAAGACAGGAACGCTTATTCAATCGCTAGGCGAGAGTACAAGCATCTGTTACAGAGGAAAGAGAAAGAGTTCAATAAGTCTTTACTGAATAAACTTGTATCATCTATAAAATGTTAAAACAAATTGGGGGATACCATTCACAGAGTTTCATTCAAAAGAAAACAGCCCAGAAATAATATTACTATTGATGTATGGTTTCAGCATTTCCAAACGTTATTAGATACAAATGTTGATAACACACCAATCGAAGAAGTGATTGATGTGAACGATGATGGCTATATGAACCGGCCAATCACTCAAGAAGAAGTATTGTTAGCATTATGAAAACTGAAAAAATCGTAAGGCAGCCGGGTCCTGACGGTATCATTGGTGAATTATATAAACATTCGTCTGACCAGATGGTGAACTTCTTTCTGAAATTATTCAATACATTAATTGATAGTGGTATGTTTCCAGAAAACTGGACCGAATCAGTTATTTTGCCGTTCTACAAGAAGGGCAATGTAATAAGCCCAGCAATTACGAAGGGATTTTCCTCAGTGACATGAGTAGTAAATTGTTTGGAATCATTATTAACCATAGACTGCAGGAATGGGTAGAAGAAAATAATATCACAGGGGATCATCAAGCAGGATTTAAAAAAGGCTGTTCCACTATTGACCCATATGTTTACTTTGCTCGCACTAGTGCAGAAGCAATATTCGTATGATTGGAAATTATACGTAGCTTTTATAGACTTTGAAAAAAAGCTTTTGACTCCATTAATAGAAATCTTCTCTGGCCTGTTTTACTTTAAAATGGCATTAAAGGTAAACTCTATAAATATGTTAGAAGTATGTATGATAAAGTAAGAGAACAAGGGTCGGCGTGGAGCGAAAATTACTGATTATATCAATTGTTCGAAAGGAGTCAAACAAGGAGATGCATTCAGCCCTATTTTGTTTCTTTGTTTATCAACGAGTTAGCTATTGAAGTGATCAATAATGGTAGACATGGTGCTTTGTTTTCGATTGACGCTTTTGAATTGTTTATTCTGTTGTTGGCTGATGATGTTATTTTGATATCAGAAACTGTTATAGGTCTACAAACTCAACTGAATAGTTTTTACAACGTGCAGCTGGATCTCTGCAGTTAAAAGTTAATATGAAAAAAAGCAATATCATAGTATTCCGTAAAGGAGGATATCTAAGTGCTCGTGAACGGTGGTTGTATAAAGACAATCTTATGCCAGTAGTCAATGCCTATAGGTATTTGGGTATATTATTCTCAACACTTCTGAATTCCGTAGGTGCATGCAAGGATGGAAGGATTTTTCTAGTAAGGCCAAAAATGTTTTGATTTGTTTTTTTGAAAAACAACGAGTCATTCCATTCCAATCAAAGCATGACTGGAAATTCACCATGGACGACAAATATCGAACCGACGGAATTCCCATGCGTGGAGTGCGTCATGAAACTCCACATGAGGAGGAAAAAAAAGGGCTGTAGCAAGACGGTAATGAATGTGAAGCAGCGCATTGTGCTAAAGAAAGAAAAAAAAAAGGCCAGGTCCAAAGCATGGTCTCAAGGATATCCACCCAGAGGATTCAAGCAAGGAATTTGCATAGACTCTTGATGTGAAATGTACGGGCTCTCGATATCAAATTCCAGAAACTTAACTTGCAAACTGTGGAGCATAAAACAGGAATGGGGAGATAATCAAATGAGAAACATGTCTTCAAACTGGATGCACTGATAGGAAAAGCTCACTGGGCACAAACTAGCCAATATTTGGAGACATTTTATACACCACCTGTAGAGATACCTATGGAGTAAAAACAGCCAAAGCTGAGGACACCTAACATGTTCAGACGCGTGTGTGAAATGGGGAGAATCAAAGGCAAAACACAGATGAAAGGCTGTCTCAAAATTTTAGAGGCAAGGACAGAGGTAAACTTAAAGGCGAAGCATAGTGACGTCCACAAAGTACAAATCAGCAAAGCTTTACTCCTGTTTGTATGTTATCTTTTAATTGCGCTGGGGGCTTGTCACTCCGAATTTTGATTGATGACCCTGTTGTCAATTGTATACGGAATACATTGGCATCTGAAAAAAAAAACTTGATCTTGAGTTCAACAGAGAACCATGTAAAACGAAAGAAAAGTTAATTCTTTTGAAACACAGCGATGAAAAATCGTATACGATATACTCCTTTGACTTTTAAACGAAAAATTCCAAAATAATCAGGTGAGGAACGGGGAAACGAGGCGTAAAAGTGGTGATAGGAAGAGAAGAAGAGTTTGAACCGAAGGATTTTGAACTACTTCCTTCTCGATATTCTCTCCATTTCAAATGATGTCTACTTTAACAGGTTTTGTTCAAAGCGCAGCTCCCCCAACCATTTGGTTCTAATACAGGAAGTTTTTTCAAAAGCCTCGTTTTAATGAGTCATTAAATATAATAGGCAATTTTTTTTTTAAAAAGGTGGTTGTAGGGGTGGGGGGTAGGGGGGTGGGGGGGGGGGGTGAAGCCACGCTCATTTTTACACAATACAGACGAGACAAATAAATTTTTGACAACATTCTTCAGACGTAAGCACTTGCAGAAATAAGACATGCACAAAATGAGGGTCAGCTTGATACTGCCGTGTCCTGATAGATTCCCTGCGTGATAGTCCACCTGCCAGAAACCTACCCCTGTTCAATACCCTCCCACCTCCCAAGCTCAATAATCATCCTTCATACCGTGGTGTGTGTGTGTGTGTGTGTGTGTGTGTGTGTGTGTGTGTGTGTTTTTACAATCGTTTTTATCTGGGAGAACGCTACACAGTAAAAAACTAAATGGTGTGTGCTGTCAAGTACAAGATATGTTAACATGGGTGTCCCTCAAGGAAGTGTAATTTCTCCAATCCTCTCTCATTGATGCTTTATGATCTTAACCAGATTGACACAAAAGGGGCAACTTTAGCTGCTTATGCAGATGATATTGCAATGTGGAAAAATGTAGATTGTAATTTTACAAAAAACAAAAAAATCAAGCGTAATAAAATTGTTGAACAGTTTCAGTTTGCGGTCAGTAAACTTGTTAATTATTTGAAATTCAAAACGGTTTTAACCTATCAACGGACAAATCGGTTTTTATAATATTTACAAAGAAAAATATCGATTTTGAAGGTAGGGATGCTGTAAAAGTAAAAATAGGTGATTCTTTCATTTTCCCCAAGTAAGCAAGTAAAATTTCTAGGCGTTATTTTTCACTATAAACTATTCTGGTGTAAACATATAAATCATCTCGTGGAAAAGGCAAGAAAGAAAAAATTGCGTTACTGCGTGTCCTAACTGGAATCCCTCTAATAAATCATGGATCCAATCTTATCCATGTCGCCTTAGGGACAGTTCGTTCGATTGTAAGTTATGGTCAAGAAGTATTTTTTACTGCACCAAAGACAGAGTTACATAAGTTAACTAGTATTGATTCCTTAGCATTAAAAATTGCTCTGGGGCTTCCAAGATGGGCATCAATTGATATGACGTACAGAGAGGCAGGAGTTTTGCCTTTAAATGAACACAGGATGCTCTGTGCTTGTAACTACTCAGCACGAGCGAGCAAGAACAGTCCCTAACTCAGTTACCTCTGAACTTGATGAAAGCACCTACGTTTCTAGAGAGATACGGAATAAAAGGGCATATACGTCATTGTTTGATTATGTGTCTCCTCTTTTACATGCATGCGACTTTTCGTTTGACAACATTGTTAAAATAACCAAATACCCTTTCCCCCTTTGGTTGATGAAACAAGCAGATATTTTCTATTCCTATGGTAATATTACTAAAAATGAGAATCCACACTTTTGCTTGCTTCTCTTGTTAAAAGAATTGATTTACACTGAATATGAATCTTATCTGCATATTTTCACTGATGGTTCAGTTTCGTGTACTTCTGAGGTTGGTGCTGCTTTCGTGATACCTTCCCTTAACATTGAAAAAAGATTTCATATTACCAAAGGTTGTTCTATTTTCACTGCCGAGTTATTTGCTCTTATGAAAGCTATTGATTTCATTCTTGATATGCAAGTCTTACCAGAAAGAATACTGATTTTGTCAGATTCCAAGTCTGCTTTAACGGCTTACACCGTCAAAATACATCGAGTCGACCTGATCTCATCAGTGAAATTTTATTTTCAATTCACCAGTTAATGAAGCGAGGTTCTAAAATAACATTATTATGGGTACCCGGTCACTGCAATCTTCGAGGGAATGAACTGGCTGATACCTGTGCAAAAGAGGCTTCAATGTGCAAATCGAATACAGTTTTATGTGATATTCCTTATTCGCTTCTTGAAATAAA
>JADBJO010009146.1:32500-39329 GCA_016801955.1 Conus betulinus
TGTAATTTAGTCCCTTGCGGATTCATTCCAAGAACTGGCCCTCAGTACTTGTGTCTTAAGAGGTTATCTTTTTTATATTTTTTATATTTTCTACTTTTCACAAGAAAATGTAGCTTGTTTTGTTTTTCATGATTTTCTTTTGCTTCTTAGGTGGCACCTTTAGTTAGTTTTTGAAAACTCAACAAACATACTACGGTATTGCACACCAGCCTTTTTCTGGTATTGCATTCTTCTTAAAACCGAAAAGGCAGAGGAGTCGAACTACCACTTTCATTGAGGAAAAACAATCAGGTTTCGGAGAAGGATAACGGGGACGAAAAGAAGACGTTAGAATAAAATTGTTGAATCTTTCACCAGCAGTATATGAGAACCCACCATACAGTCCGCCTTGAAAATGTGAACGTGTGCATCACCCGTCCAGTGATGGATTTCGTCCGCTGATGAAGATTCCATCAGTAGAAACGCTACACACGCCCAAGCGTGAACTATCGAGTGTATGTACTTAATATCTGACAGTCTTGACACCATAAGCAGCAATGAGAGAACAGACTGTCAATCCGTGAATGGAGAGCTGATAGAAGAACCAGTCTTCGCAAGCAGGAAGTGGTCAATGACTTTGGTTTGTGCTATGGGGCTCTAGCTAGAAAAACAAGGTAAAGACACTTGTATTCTTCGCTCTGGAGCTGTAGTGACAGTGATGTAAGTTAATCTTGCAGATGTAGGTCACCGGGACCTGAACACAACGTGGGTCTGACGAAGACGTAACGTGAGTGCCAGTGTTTCAGCTCCACGAAGGAGGCTGTGCTATATCACCCCCCTCGTCATGGGTTTATACGTTTGTCTTTCTCTCAGCAGGATCTCGCGCGAACGCACGCACACACACATTCATTCTCTCTAACACACACAGAGGTTTTGATGTGAATCCACAGCCCGCGTCTGGACCATCTGCTTCCCTCCCCTTGCTGTCTGTTGATTAATGTGATCAGCAGCAACAGTAGTAGTAGAAATAGTAGTAGTAGTAGTGGTACTAGTAGTACTGCTTCTACTTCTCCTATCATTATTATCATTCTCATCAGTATTTTCATCTAAGTTTGTGTTATGTTCGTAAGTTTGGTTAAAAACAGTGTACTGTTTGTTTGTCTGTTTGTTTGTTTATTTGTTTTGCATTAATCGTATCAATAGACGACGAGCTGAAAGACAGGATGAACAATTCTTCCCCGCGAAGGTAACAATGGAACATTTTCATGAGTAGGTTTCCGTGTCGCTTTTCTCGTGTCGCTCTCCACACTTCACACTTGGGATGAAACGGGGCAATAATAAAGTCGAGAACAATGGCCAGGGTGAAACAGGATAAAGCTGTCTCCGTGTTCCTTTCCGACACTTGAGAACGATCTACCTCAAGCGAATTACGCCCCGCCCCTGCGCCGACGCAACTCCCACTCTTGCTTACACGGCACGCCCTCTGTTCAACAGCCGCAGACTGAAAAGCTAAAGACAGTTTGGGCAGATGTCTAGGAGCATGGCAGATGAAATGGGAGCTCTTCTGCTTGGTAACTACCGCAAACAAATGACAGAATTTGGGAACTGCGAAAATCGGTGGGAAAAAAAAACAAACTGATGACGACGGATTCATTCTCTGTCCGATTAAAATCCATATCATATTTAATACTAACACTATCAATGTCCGTAAATTTTCAGTTTCAGTTTCATCAAGGAGGTATTAATGCGGAGTTGACTATTCCATATACGCTACTGGGGGCCGGAATAGCTCAGTTGGTAGAGCGCCGGACTCGTGATCCTGAGGTTACGGGTTCGAATTTCGGTACAGGGGAATTTTTCCTCGGAGTTAACATTGGTTCTGACTCCATTCCCCATATAGTCCTTCGAATGAGACTATAAACCGAGGTTCCGTGTGTGAACGCACGCATAACATCTTGCCCACACGTAAAATCCCATCAACTTTCGGAAGAGAAGGCCAGTTTGGCCGTTGGTATGGATGACACGTGACACATAGCATGCATCCTGCGTGAGAAATTGAAAGAATGGAGGAAGTAAGGAAATTGAGTGAACGATATTGAACGATAGTGACTGGATGACACGGGAAAACGACTGAATGAAGCGCCAGCTGGTAGCTCTTTAGTCGGCTCTACCCAGGTAGGCATCCCGTCGTGCAAACGACGAGTTTGGATTGTAAAGCGCTTAGAGCTTGGTCTCTAGCCGATAATAAGCGCTATATAAGTATTCATTATTATTATTATTATTACTCTGAAAAGACTGGAGAGTTCAGAAAAGGACAGTTTTTCTAAGCATGCATCATCATCAGTTGTTGTTCCACACTCTCTCCCGTGAAGCATACATAGGAACGTCTTCTTTCAACCTTGATAGATTATCCCTTGAAGGCCTCAAAGATTTCCCTATGATATTAAGAAATCACTCTTTGCTTACTGGTTTTATTTTCGTGCAACTTATTTTCTCACGGTGCTTTCTAGTACCTTTTGTTTTTCAACACTTCGCTGAATGCTTTTGGAAGCCAATGGATTTTGTTTCTGTGTCCTTGGTGGCGAAAATACCACACGAATGAAGGTGGTGTATGTCCTTTTACTCCCAAGAGTGGATTAAGGGATCCGGCGGATGAGTTCTAAGCAGATGACAAGAACAATTCTGGATACCTGTTTTTAGGCAGAGCACTACTATCAAAGGAGGCGTTAAAAACTTGTCTTCAGGCAGGCGATCAAAATGATTATGATTTCAAACCTCGTGTCCATAAACCAGTAAAGTTACAATATGCAACTGTCCGGAACCCCTGTTCCAATTGTTCATTCCCCTTTTCTTTGACGCTTTTAAAAAGTTGATTATAAATCTTCGTTACGCCGTAGTTGTAAAAACGGAGAAATTGTTAGTGTTCAGTTGATTAACCCCACTATTAATGTGCACAGTATATGTATTGAGTTTGCTTCCATCTCTTTCGATTACCATAGTTCTGCACTGTTTTGTTGCTGACAGCGCACGGACTACTGACGATGTTTGAGTAAAACATTCCAGCGGACCATACTGGCTGTTGGCACTTTGTGACCTCTCTTGTATCTTTGATCGATCCTCAGCCACAGTCTAGATTTCCTGTTGCATCAATTACTCTCGACATAGTTTTGTTATGGTACAGATTATTTCTTTACAGCGTTTTCCTTACAATTTCTTTTCGTTTCACGTTTCTGTCCTTCACTAGGGGTTTTCTACCTGTGCTATTAGTGGTGATCAAAGCATTACGATAGTATGGTCTTTTGATTCCAGTTGCGGACAAACAAAATCAGCAGAGTTCTGCTTTACGTCCCATTTAGGGACGAAAGTCGACTCTGAACAGACTATACAAATGTCGCTTTTGTTCAGTTTTCAAACCAACCTAAAACTTGTCTTCTTATGCGGATACTGAAAGATTTCATACCTTTATTCTGTTCACATTCCCGTTTCCTCTTTAACCCCCCCCCCCCCCCACCTCCCCCAGCTTTATTTGTTTACTATAAATCTGTGCCAAGTCATAGTCTTCATTACAGAGGAA
Source organism: Conus betulinus (assembly GCA_016801955.1). Classification (NCBI taxonomy): domain Eukaryota; kingdom Metazoa; phylum Mollusca; class Gastropoda; order Neogastropoda; family Conidae; genus Conus; species Conus betulinus. Next base: position 36,054 of record JADBJO010009146.1, read on the forward strand.
GTTCGTGGTCTGCACTTGGTTTCCCACACTGCATAATTATACAACTGCACCGATAGGAAGCGTGGGAAACCAAAAGAATGGACTCAACAATAATAGAGATTCTCACTCCCAGCCTGGCCCAGTGCTTGTGAGGCGAGTGTCACTTTAAACCTGAAACGCAAATAAGATCTTGTGGTGCTGTCTGTCTGTCTGTTGTTATGGGTCGTATTTCGGGTAATAGATGGTATCAGTGTGTGTTATTACATGGACGTTGGGCTCTGTTTGAATGACAGCATAGTGCGCCAAGGGATGGGTAGGGGAAGGGGTGGAGGCAGGCAGTTGGACACTGTATTATATATACTGGGCACACGTTGCTGAGGAGTTTAGTTCAGTACAGACTGTTAATATTCGTTATTCACCTGTCTCTTGACTGTGCTGTTTACAAATACAACAGGTAACCTGTGTTTTGTTGTTGTTGTGTTGTGCTGGAAGTGGTCTTGTTGTTGTTGTTGTTGTTTTATGACGATGATGATGATGATGATTGTTATCATTCTTCTTCTTCTTCTTCTCTTCTTCTTCTTCTTCTTCTTCTTCTCATTGATCATGTTGTGAATAATTGTGTTGTTGCTCCTTCTGCTGCTTCGTTAATGACAACGACTGGCCGCCTTCTCAGATTACAGGTTCTTTCCATCGAAGATGAAGTTCAGTGCGGCTGAAGGAAATATTGAGAGATATTCTAAACTGCTAAAGGAACGGGCAGTGTCAATCTTCTTCGTCTTCTTCAACTTCTCCCTTAGCTCCGTAGACGATCACTGGGTCACTGCACTGAGAAACTGTCCACCACGTTAGTCCAGCCCTGTGGGCTGTGTGTCACAGCCCTCGTTCTTTTCCAGTGTTCTCCCTGTCCCTTCTGCAGTGTTTTCAGTCCTCTTTCTGTCTTCCCTCCGTCTCCCTCCCTCAACAATTCACCGGGGGACTGTTCGAGCAAGGCGTGTGGATTTTGTGACATGACCATCCGAGTGTCGTTTTCTTTCTCGCTGATGTCAACAGCTCTCTATATTATGGTCCATATGTTCTGCTTAATGATGTGTTGCACTTGTCATTGCTGACATGATTAGTGTTTAATATTGCAGGGAAATCTCCTTTCTATGACGTGGATTCTTCTGTCCATATCCGTAGTGAGGGTCCACGTCTTGCATATATATAGAAAGATGGAATGCACCAGTGGACGCAGGAGCCTGATCTTGATGTCTTTCATGGGGATGTTGTTGGCTCCCAAAACATGTTTCAGTTTGGACATGCTGACGCTGTCTTTGCCGCTGTTGGAAAGATTTCTAGTCAAGATCTTTCATTGCTAATAACGGATCTCTGGAAAGTGAGCCGTTGAACAGTTCCTGGGTTCTGCTGATGAACATTTATACTTTGACGACGAAGACATCTAGTCATCCTGGAATCGGATGTGAGTGCGTAGATGGCTGGTCAGATCGATCTGTGCCCGGAAAGACTAATCACAGTATGGACAGGGGATGGTGTTGTGGGGGTTACATGCCTGGCTGTTGATCTTCTCGGCTCTCATCTTCTTGCCATTTCTTGTTGATGTTTCATGCACTCTTTCACAAGTTTAGCGAGTTGTTCTTGTTCACTGCCTGCCAGGCCATTTACGTCATCTGCAAAAACGAAGATTCGCGATGGCTCTTCCTCCATTACCGTTTTTCTTGGCATGATCTTCATGAGCATTAGTCATAATGCATTCCAGGAAAAGGTTGAAAGGTGGGGAAGATAGAAGGCCGCCCTGGCAAACTCCAAGTAAAACATAGAATCCACAGCCAGTGACAACTTGTTTGAGTACTGCACTAGTTTTTTTTTTTTTTTTTTTTTTTTCAAACTGATCCAGTGCCGTTGAACTTTTTTTTTTTTTTTTTTTTTTTTAACTTTTTTTAAATTTGCATTCCAACATGTATATATACAGGGAAGGCAAGTATGTACATAAAGAAATAAATAAAGAAAGAAATCACCCCAAGCAGTGTGAATTCACAAATTCATGCAAACATTATCTACATGGTCTGTATGTCAGCCATCTAGTCAAAAAATCTGCATGGTTAATTTCAAATATGCAATATGTTCCTCAATTTTGTATCTAAATTTTAATTTATTTATGAATACTTGTATTTGTGGCAGGGTGTTGTTTATTTTACAAATGTATATGTAATATTTCGCAAATAGTATTATAAAAATAAAGACGGTGTCGCCCACAATTGCATTGTCATAGCCAAATAGTACTAGTGCTTCTGTCAAAAGGACATTTTCAGCATTCAAACATTTTTCTTTCATTAAGCCAATGAAAGCATTCCAAAAATACTTGTACATGGTGACATTTCCAAAACATATGATCAATGCTATCTTTGGATGTGCTGCTGCAAAAACTACAGTTATTACTTTCAACGATTCCAATCTCCTTTAAAAACAACATTTGTGCATAAACACCTGTGTAATATTTTCAGTTGAAACCACTGCAGCCCTACATCACGTATCTTATGCGCGTGCAAAAAACAGGATTTCCAATCATTTTGCATCAGCAATTTCATGTCCCATTTATCACAACATTTTGGCTTTTGATTATTCGCAATGATGATATCATAATACAACTTGGAGCCTTTATTTATAGCGAAAAGATGTTTAAAGCACAATGATGAGTTTATGTACTTATCGTTTTTTATAGTTATACCAGAGGTTTTCACATAGTCCATTATAGTCGATTTATAGCCAGCAAAAGTGACAAAATCAATATTTATATTATATTTTTCTTTAAAAAGTGCATGTGGCAAGAACTTTCCTTTGTCATCAAAAAAAGTGGGCGAGACAGTTAATATCTTTGCTACTTAGTTTTTTTCGATACAATGCACTCTTTCCGATTTGAAATCGCTTATTGTGGCATAATGGTTCGGCAAGAAGAAGTTCAGTGGAGTTTTGGGGGGAACACTTGTAATAAAAGAATTATACGCATCAAGAACTTCAGCCCAAAACTGATTATACTTAGTAAATTTGGAAACGAATTCTGGACCATATTTTTTCATAAGCGACCACTTAGGGAAGTTAACAACAGAATATTTCGCCATCTATGGGTTGACATCTCAGCTTTACGTATCCAGGACAGCTTCAGAGATAAAAACAAAAGTTTTTAGTTCAGGAAGACCAATGCCGCCATCTTTGTGAAAAAATATGTCTGGTGGGTTTGGTAATAGTAACCAGAGGTGTGTCAACTTTGAAAGGATAAGAGATTTTAATATTGCTACCCTA
>JADBJO010009146.1:49736-62236 GCA_016801955.1 Conus betulinus
TGTTTAAGTTTCTTTCTACTGTGTATAACTTCAGACTTTTTTTTGCCTGGAGAAAAAAACGAAGAAGAATGGGTCTTGGTTTGCTGTGGTCCCCGTCCACCGTCGTTCCCCTCGGTCTCCCTGCACGATGAGCGATCTCAATGTCCTCAGAACGCACAGACACACCCATTTTCTTGGTAAAAACGTCCACACATTTTTGAATGCAGTCTGCCACCGTCTCCGTTCCAGGCCGCTGTCCCTCCTTGATCCCGTGCACCCTCACGTTCCACAAACGACCGTGCTGCTCCATGTCGTTCTGGGCTACCGTCAGGTCTCGATTCTCCCTCCTGGCCGTTTCCAGTTGGGAGCGCAGCGAAGTATTGTCCCTCTTCAGCTGTTTCACATCCTCCGCCAGCCTGTCCTTATCTTGCTGAAGTTCAAATAGCGTCCCCTCCAAAATGTCCACCCTACGGGTCATAGTGTCCGAGATTTTTTGATATCTCTTCTCTGAGAGCTTGGATGTCATCTTTCATAGTATACATGAACGTTAATTTTTCCTTTATACATTCTAAGTTTGTTTTCAGTTCCTCCATGTCTAAACTGCAGTCTGGGCTCAGCTCTGTTTTCTCTTTTTTTTTCGTTTGCTTCTTGCTATCAGGAGGGTAGGATTCTGTTGGACTAGCACAGCTGTCTGAGGACGTAGAGGACGGCTTACGCTTGTAACTATTCACTTTGTTTTTGTGAAATATTTGAAATAGATGAACTCATGCTAGTCCAAATAATAACACAGGCAGTATTAAAATCCCGTGTTAATGTCCGGTGTGCCTCGCGAAATATTCATCTTGCAACTTCTCATCAAAACTATTCACCGTAACGCCAAATGGCACACTTGAGAAGAAAACACACACAGGCACACTAGACTATCATCACATAAAGTTTCAAAAGCACCGCCACATATCTCCGTCACAAATCCCAGTCACAGAAGCACATTCACTCCCAGGCTTGCTGCACTGGCTACATGTTGAGGTGAGTTCACAGGGAGAAGGCGAGCGAGGTCAGGGTTTGGTCAGGGTTAGGTACTAAGGTTTGAGTGGCGAATGTGTAATATGTTCTGTGAGTGGGGTCAGGGTTTGGTCAGGGTTAGGATTCCGGCTAGGGCTAGAGTAAACCCTATTGACACTGCGACCTACAGACACGGTGATGAATAGGCACGGAGATGTACAGACATAGCAATATACAGACATGCGCCCGCTTATACAGCCAGGGTCACTCACATCCTGGAAAAGAGAACAGTGTTTCTGACGGGCAAGGGTTTTTTCTTATGGCCCCAATTTCTGACATCTGAGGTGTTTTGGTGATAAAAACAACACCTTTGATAGGAGATATTTAAAATTTTCTCACAAGCTTTTTTTCTTTGGTCCAAGCTTTATGTAAACGGTCTACTGTTTACACTAATTTCAACCATGTCATTAAGAACTGTGGACTGTCAGGTGTGAAAGAGAAAGACGTCATGAATGCTGGCTCATTTGAAAAATGTACCCGTTGGTGTTACGGGTTTGCAGGAAGATGAAGCTGATATGTGTTTGTGCGCTGCTACTGATGACGTCACTCAGCGTGGCGCATAATGCACGGGACCTAAATGAAGGCCGTCACCATGTTTTGAGAGGTAGGTGTGGTCGTGTGGTGTGGTGTGTGTGTGTGTGTGTGTGTGTGTAAAACATACACAACGTCTTCAAAGTTGTCTTTACCACCCGTACGATCTGAGAAACACCGCAAACAGGCCCAAAATTTATTTCTACAGTGTTACATGTGTTTAGACGGAACTACGTCATAATTCTGAAATTTTCTGGAGTGTTCTACACATTTTGATCGGCTATGCTCCGCACGCACACATACATAACAGACAAATAATTATGGGGTGTACTGAACAAGCTAGTATCGAGCAAGGGCAGCATCAAGCATGGGATCTACCAAATACGGGAGAATATTGAGCTGACTCTAATCAAAGAATATAAATGAGACAAAATGTAGGCAAGTGGAGCCAGTCTCGGATTCCATGTCGTTCCGAAATTCACTTCAGCTTTCTATACAACCAGATAACTGATGTCTTTGACGACTGAAGATCAGAAAATCATATTGAACAGTTAAAATTCGCGGTTAGCTTTTTTTCTTTCTTTCTCTCGTGCAATGTTTTATTCTCTGGTTTGCCAGTAAAAAGATCGGAGGGTTTATTCTCTCATACTTTTCAACAAGCCAGTGCGGTCAGTCCTTCCGCCGAATTGCAATAAGTTAACGTATGTCCACGAATCACGTAGTAACGGAAGGCAATACGGTTAATGCAATGCGGTGGGCGTGGGAAAGTGGAAGGAAGAAGTGTGTGGGGTGGAGAACTCAGGATGAGCGAGGAAAAATATCTATGACATCCTTTCACGAGTTAGTGACACGGTACCTGACCCCCATTTTTGTCATTAAATTCCCATTAGGAAAACCTTCGCAGGTTGAAATACTGGGATCATAAGTCTGTTATTTTGATCTGTTTTATGTGCGTACACACACATATACAGAGAGAGTTGTGTATCTGTTCAAGATATTTTGTTTCTCTTTATACGAGTTTATTATATATATATATGTATATTAAACTAATACATTAAAGGATAAGTGACCAAACACCATTTCAGCAATTTAGTGTTGCAAAGATTGTTAAAAAAAAATTCAGTTGCAAACATAACTTGTTCATATGTCTTAGATTGGAGAATAAGCATTTTTATCTATAGTAGTACGCAGTTCTGCGTAATTGACAGTCTGTATATAAGTGGGTGAATGGGAAATAATAAACGTTTCTCGATATGAGCTTTCAACTGGCATAAATTCTCCAAAAGATAAAAAATGTGCAAAAAAAACAACAAATTAACTAACGTATCATAACGCATCACCATATTACAATATTCACTGACGTATCCTAACGCATCACCATATTACAATATTTCAGAACCTGATTGTTTTTCCTTGATGACCTCGGTAAATGCTAACTTGACTTCTCTGCCTTTTTCGGTTTTAAGCAGAATGCTGTCCCAGAAAAAGGCTGGTGTGCATTACCATAGTATGTTTGTTGAGTTTTCAAAAAACCAACCAAGGTGCCACCTAAGAAGCAAAAGAAAATCATGAAACAGGAAAAACAGGATACATTTTCTTGTGAAAAGTAGAAAATATAAAAGATAATCTCTTAAGACACAAGTGCTGGGGATCAGTTCTTAGAATGAATCCGCAAGGCACTGAATTACAATAAACTAATACATTCCAAGGATAAGTAACCGAGCACCATCCCAGCAACTTACAGAACAGTTTGGAGTTGCAATGACTGGAAGAAATATTCAATTGTAAACAAAGCTTACTCTTATGTATTAGATTGAAGAAATAGGGGGTCAGCTGGGATATAGATATATATATATATATATATATATATATATATATATATATATATATATATATATATATATATATATATATATATAGAGAGAGAGAGAGAGAGAGAGAGAGAGAGAGAGAGAGAGGTGAAAAAAAGAGAAGACGAAGTTTAAACAGTCTAGTTTCTAATTTAGCTTCTTTCCGTTAAACATCCACCCACACCCACCCCCCGCCGCCCCCAACATCAACAAGTCAAAATGTTGCCTCTTCGGGCTAGAGATGAGAGACGACGTTTCTCTAACATTGTACTGTACTGCTGTTATCATTTGTCTATTTTCCCAAACACCCTAACGTCCTCCCATTCAACCGTGGACAGAGTTGTGCGTGTTTGCACCCTGTGTGAACACAGCACTGGCTTCCAAGGTGGTACAAGGTTACTCCCAGTTGGTTTGTTCGACAGTTGAGGACAATACTTCTGTGAGCCCCACCTGCACCTTCGGGTGTATCATTTTCTAAATTCAATGCACCTGGCTGCAGAGTTGGTGTGGTTGGACACTGAGTGGGTGATGGCCTTTCGCCTGAGCGGGGGTGTCCAGCAGTCGGCCTACGACAGCTACACTGACCGCCATGACGATGACCAACCCTTGGCTCGTGCCTTCTTGTCCTCCTCGTGCCTACAGCCGTACACCGCCTGTTGTGACCAGCACTACCACAGTTCGTTGCTCAACCACTGGCCGTCACGCTACGTGGATCAGGGTGTGTGTGTGTGTGTGTGTGTGTGTGTGTGTGTGTGTGTGTGTGGGTGTGGGTGTGGGTGTGGGTGTGTGCGTGCGTGCGTGCGTGCGTGCGTGCGTGCGTGTGTGTGTGTGTGTGTGTGTGTGTGTGTGTGTGTGTGTGTGTGTGTGTGTGTGTGTGTGTGTGACGTGTCACTCCCACCGTGTCCCACCCCCACACCACCCCAACATATTTACTAACTACCAAATGTATATCGTTTTACAAGTAAGACCAATTATAATTTTTAGAGAAGTTGACCAGTTTTGTAAGCGTAATTTTTCCGAACATTTATGAAAGAGGCTGAATTACAAACACAGAAGCAAACAAACAACAACAACCGAAGACGAAGTGTACACAATCCCTTTTTCGGCTTCGGTCTGTTTAAATCCACCCCATCTTCGACACAAACAACGTAAATATTGTTTTTTAAGCGAAGGATAAAATGCAGGCATTTTCTTTTCCAGAATGTGTCAATTGAACTGAAGTTTACAGAAGTTCACGAATCCCCTGGTCACACACACGTAATTATTGACTATACAGAACTAGATTTGACATGTACTAGAGCAAAGATCACACATAATCATTGATTATACAGAACTAGATTGGACATGTACTAGAGCAAAGATCACACATAATTATTGATCATACAGAATTAGATTGGACATGTACAAGAGCAAAGATCACACATAATTATTGATCATACAGAATTAGATTGGACATGTACAAGAGCAAAGATCACACATAATTATTGATATACAGAACTAGACTGGACGAGTACAAGAGCAAAGATGAGGTTTGAATAATCTTGCCTCTGATTCTGATTGTGTCTGTTTAAAGATCTGCAATATGAAAAAAGAAAAGAAAAGAAAAGTGTATTCTTAAAGGGCTAAAGATCAGAAATGATATGTTCTAATCAACTGTCGTCTTTATCTATCTATCTATCTATCTATCTATCTATCTATCTATCTATCTATCTATCTATCTATGTGTGAATGAAAAAAAAACAAGTTTGTAAATCTTTCCCCAATATTTCGACCACCCGGGCCTTCCTCAAGGGGGAATTTCATTCCATCTGAGAACAATTGTTTTTCAGTCACAAGCTTTTCCATGACTTTCACTCAACCAAGGTTCAAACTGCAAACCATGAGAAAAAATCACATTCTACCTGACCGAGAACGGATATCTGCACGACAAACCTGAAAATAGGGAACAAGGCTGGGGCGGCATGGGGGGGGGGGGGGGGGGGGGGGGGGGGGGGGGGGGGGGCGGGGGGCGGGGTGGGGGGGGATGAACTGTACTCCTCTCTCTCTCTCTCCCTCTCTCTCTCTCTCTCTCTCTCTCTTTCTCGGGGGGGGGGGGGGGGGGGGGGGGGGGGGGGGGGGGGGGGGAGTAGTCCTCTCTCCTCTATCTCTCTATTCATCTATATCACCCCATCCACATAACAATCTAAACCAAACGCTACTAGTCCCCTGCCACGAGACCCAGAGTCACGCCACTGGATCCCCTGCCACCAGTTCCGTCTCCTCCGCCCCCCCCCCCCCCTCTCTCTTTCTCTCCTGGGGGGAGGGGGAATAAACTGTACTCCTCTCTCTCTCCTCTATCTCTATCCGTCTATATCTCCCCATCCACATAACCATCAAAACCAAATGCTACTAGTCCCCTGCCACGAGACTCAAGAGTCCAACCACTGGAACCCCTGCCACCAGTTCCGTCTCCCCTCTCTCTGTACCTCTCTCTCTCTCACTCACTCTCTCTTTCTCTCTTTGTCCCCCACGTCCCCCCCCCCCCTTTCTCTCTCTCTCTCTCTCTCGGTTGGTGGGGGGAGGGGGTGGGAGTGTTTTCCGCTCTCCTCTATCTATCCATCTTATCCGTTTTCCCTCAATAAAAATATTCGTATTCGTATTCGTATATCACCCCATCCGCATAACAATCTAAACCAAACGCTACTGGTCCGCTGTCACGAGACCCAGAGTCACGCCACTGGATCCCCTGCCACCAGTTCCGTCTCCTCCCTCCCCTCCCTCTCTTTCTCTCTCTTTTTCTCTCTCTCTCTCTCTTTCTTTCTCTCTCTCTCTCTCCTGGGGGGTAGGGGGGGGGGGGGGTTGAACTGTACTCCTCTCTCCTCTATCTCTATCCGTCTATATCTCCCCATCCACATAACAATCAAAACCAAACACTACTAGTCCCCTGCCACGAGACCCAGAGTCACACCACTGGAACCCCTGCCACCAGTTCCGTCTCCCCTCTCTCTGTACCCCTCTCTCTCTCTCTCTGCCTCCCTCTTTCTCTCACTCTTTGTCCCCCCCCCCCCACGTCCCCCTCCCCCCCACCCACAACGCACACCACCCCACCCCCACCCAGGGGTCCCGGGGTACAGTTGGGTACTACTGCTGAACGGCATTATTAAGGTCTTACTTTGCTACCCAGCCTGTGCTGGATTAGAAGTTCAATTCTGAGTTCAGGTCGTGGGGATGGATGGTGTCCAGTTTCTCAGTCCAAAAATCTTCCCTGCGTTTTCTGGCGTCATGGCTCTTTCCTTGGACAATTTCAATGATCTGGCACCGCATGTGGGACATCGAGTGGCCTGGCTGTTGAAAAATGTCTCGTCACGTGGGACCCTGCATTGTTCATGATGTGACTGCGGTGAAGGTAGAACCTCATCTTGTTGTTTTTGGTTTCTCCCGCATATTGACTATAGTGGCATTTGGAGCAGAATGGCAGGTATATGACGTTTTTGGTGTCACACGTCAGTCTCTGGCGGACTGTGAAGGTCTCCCCTGTACGATTAAAAAAAAAAAAAAAAAAAAGAAAAACTGTGCCATTTAAAAAGCGCCAAGGTTCTAGGCGCTTACAATCCACACTCTCGTGTACGCAGCAGGTTGCCTACCTGGGTAGTGCCGACTAGAGAGCTGCCTGTCGGCGCTTCACTCATTCGTTTCCCGTATCATTCAGTCAATATGTTCACTCAGTTTCCTGACTTCCTTCATTCTTTCAGTTTCTCACGCGGGGTGCATGCTATTATGTGTAACGCGTCATCAATACCAACGGCCAAACTGGTCTTCTCTTCCGAAAAAGTTGGTGATGGGATTTTACATGTGGGCAAGATGTTATGCGTTCGTTCAGACACGGAACCTCGGTTTATAATCTCATTCGATGGACTGTTTGGAAATGGAGTCAGAAAAAAAAAAGTAAACTCCGAGGGAAAAATCGCCCTGTACCGAAACGACCCGGCGGAAATTCAGAGAACCAGCGACCCCAGGATCACCAAGATTACGAGTCCGGCGCTTAACTTGGAGCCCCTACAATCCTGTTACTGGTGGGTAGAATGATGGGAGTTCTCCTGGTCCAGGTGCGAGTGTCGCTGATGAAGGACCAGCAGGAGGTGGCCCACATCCTCTTCAACGGCACGGGCTCCACCGCCCGGAACTGGTTCTCGGCTGACCGGGTCCTCAACTCCAGCTGGACCGACCTGACCACGGAGCCCCACAACTACTTCTCCATTGAAGGGTTAGTGCCACGTCATCTGCTTTCTCCATTGAAGCGTGAGTGTCACGTCGTCTACTTCTCCATCCAAGGGTGAAAGTCACGGCATCTACTTCTTTATTGAAGGATGAGTGTCTCGTGATCTACTTCTCCATCGAAGGGTGAGTTTCACGTGATCTACTTCTCCATCCAAGGGTGAGTGTCACGTCATCTACTTCTCCATCTAAGGGTGAGTGTCACGTCATCTACTTCTCCATCAAAGGCTGAGTGTCATGTCATCTACTTCTCCATCCAAGGGTCCGTGTCACGTCATCTACTTCTCCACTGAAGGGTCAGTGTCACGTCATCTACTTCTCCATCCAAGGGTCAGTGTCATGTCATCTACTTCTCCACTAAAGGGTGAGTGTCACGTGATCTACCTCTCCATCCAAGGGTGAGTGTCACGTGATCTACTTCTCCATACAAGGGTGAGTGTCACGTGATCTACTTCTCCATCCAAGGGTGAGTGTCACGTGATCTACTTCTCCATCCAAGGGTGAGTGTCACGTGATCTATTTCTCCATACAAGGGTGAATGTTACATGATCTACTTCTCCATCTAAGGGTGAGTGTCACGTGATCTACTTCTCCATTCATGGGTGAGAGTGTTACATGATCTACTTCTCCATCCAAGAGTGAGTGTCACGTGATCTACTTCTCCATCCAGGGTGAGTGTCACGTGATCTACTTCTCCATCCAAGGGTGTGTCACCTGATCTACTTCTCCATCCAAGGGTGAGTGTCACGTGATCTACTTCTCCACTGAAGGGTGAGTGTTACGTGATCTACTTCTCCATACAAGGGTGAGTGTCACGTGATCTAGTTCTCCATTTAAGGGTGAGTGTCAGGTGCTCTGCTTCTCCATCGAAGGGTGAGTGTCACATCATCTACTTCTCCACTGAAGGGTGGGTGCCACGTGATCTACTTCTGAATTGAAGGGTGAGAGTCCACGTCATCTACTTGTTCATCGAAGGGTGAGTGTCACGTGGTCTACTTCTCCACTCCAGGGTAAGTGTCACGTGATCTACTTCTTCATCGAAGGGTGAGTGTCGCATGATCTACTTCTTTATCGAAGGGTGAGTGTCACGTGATCTACTTTTCCATCGAAGGGTGTCACGTTATCTTCTTCTCCATGGAAAGGTAGGCGTTTACGTGATCTACCTCACCATCCGGAAGGGTGAGTGTCACATGATCTAGCTGGCCATCGAAGAAGGATGAATGTCACGACTTAAAACGACGGTGGTAAGGGAAGCAACTGCGACACCGTCTATCATCCAAATACACGGTAAAATCCTCCGAGTTGTCTCTCGTACTGTATTCCAAACTTTTTTTTTTTCAGAGAGAGAGAGAGAGAGAGTTCAATCAGCGTAGTAGGCCATAGTCCCCTTCTAAAGGGGACACTATGAAATAAACAATGAATCATATGTTAAAAAAAAACATCAGATAAAAAAAAATCTGGCAGATGAGCAATGACAGCTTATGTCATACCATAAGCTCCTCTCTTCTCTGTCTGTATGTCTGTCTGTCTATGCGTATGCATACATGTATGTATGTCTGTCTGTCTGTATGTATGTATGTATGTATGTATGTATGTATGTATGTGTGTGTGTGTGTGTTCTCTCTCTCTCTCTCTCTCTCTCTCTCTCTCTCTCTCTCTCTCTCTCTCTCTCTCTGTGCGTGTGTGTGTGTGTGTGTGTGTGTGTGTGTGTGCGTGTGTGTGTGCACGCGCGCGCGCGCTTAATAATTGAGTAGACGTACCCAGGGGACAGAAACCGTCTGCCTACAGCCCTCCACCCTTCATTTCCAGGCACCACAAGCCGACACCCGCCTGGCACCAGCACTCCAGAAGATTCTACGTGTTCCGGAACTATGGCGGCTGTCCCAACGACAACGGCTGGCTGTCGGTGCAGGACCAGAACATTTGACGTGTGCAGCTGGGCGAACCCTCAACGCCTCCCACCCCTTCCCCGCCATCCTGTACTCCAAGAAAGACACTTACGCCAACTTCAACACCGCAGGTAAGGCACAAACAAGTAGGGTAACTCTTGCTCCCATAGGAAATAAATGAATACATGCCCCCATAACTCCACACGAATGCTGCTTGCGACACAGAATCGCATGTTTTCCTTGTTTGTTCAGTGAGCTCTGTGCTGTCATGTCTGCTAGGCGATTCGGCGTCGTAAGCAGCATTCGTACGGAGTTATGGGCGTGTGTTTGTTTGATTATGAGGGCAAGCAAGAGTTACCCTACTTTGTTTTTTTTTTTTTGTTTTTTTTACTGTTCTCTGCCTCATTTAAGATCTTCTTTCACAGCAGGCAAGGTTCACATATCTTAGGTAGGAGGAGACGTAGCTGTCATTTATGTGTGAAAAGGGGGAAAAGGGAGGGTGAAAGGTTGGTTCCTGCCTTGAGCTCATCTTCTGCCACCACCACCCCACCCCCCCCCCCCTCCCGCCACTGATGTTTAAATTCTGTCTCCCTGGGAATGCCAGAAGTTCTTTATATAATACAAACGGCTACCCCTCTCCCCCCATCTCGCTCCTTACCATGGAATTCTGTGCTAGGAACTTCTTTTTAGCCACTGACTGTGACTGGCTCCCTTCCCCCCCCCCCCCCCCCCCCCATCCCGAAAGCATCTTCATTCAAGAAAGCTCATACAGTTCAGCGTAATGGGAAATAAAGAAAGAACAAAATGGTAGACACGAAAATAAGCAGACATCGCAAGCATAGTGATAGTACCAATATACGTTATGAAGACACAAGGTAAGAACATCTCTGAGAGAGAGAGAGAGAGAGAGAGAGAGAGAGAGAGAGAGAGAGCGTATGAGGCTAGCCGAGTATAGTATGAACGATTACATGCGTTGGTTTTTAAAGGTCCTGTACAATTTTCAATGGGGGCCTCTTTTGGGCGACGTAACAGTTCTGGGGAACTAAAATCATATCGATATTCATAATAATTTCACAGGGTCAGAATCATTCATAATTTAGTCTGGGTCTGCTAACACAGGCCACCTGGAAGCCACCTGAAGAGAAAATCGGTATTTACAATTGGTTGTGAGCAATATATGCCTTTGGCGTTTTGTTTCGTTGTGACTCTGGGGCATTGATGTTCCAATTCAGTCTCCGTGGAAAGGACGGGGTTTCTGTATGTACGAGCAGCCCCCCCCCCCCCCCTCCCCTCCCCCACCCCCTAGCCACACCTTTCCCACCCAACTTCGAGAAATTCCGTGCTAATATCTTCCTCTTTGGGATCATTCTCTTTGACTTACGCTTTTATTTTTGTCTTTCCGTGGCTTCTTTGAGTACAAAATTGCCTTCCCCGCCTACTTTAAATCTTGTGCTAGTAGCTTCTTTTCAATCACTCTTTTTGCTTAGGATTTTCCTTTTGTCTTTGTTGTTGTTGTTGCTGCTGCTGCTGCTGCTGCTTGCTGTTGCTGCTGCTGCTGCTGCTGTTGTTGTTTTGTTGTCGTCTACTGTCTTCTGCCCTTGTGGACCATTCTTCTTTTTTTTTTTTTTTTTGTTTTTTTTTTTTTTTGTTTTTAAGTTCAGCGGTCGATTGCATGAAACATAACTAAAGGTTTAGTTACCAGCTAAACGCAAGTTGCACGCTGCCTTTGAAAGTTTGGACTGCACGAGTCCTTACTTCCGTTTTTTTTTTTGTGTGTGTGAGAAGCTGGTCCCTACATTTGCACCTCCCTCCAAAGTGATGAAAAATCGGTCGTAGGCAACTCAATGCCTTGAAAGAAGATGGCCGTCGACTCAGTGTTGAAGCGTCAGTGGAGTACGTGACATACACACCCGCTAGAACTGAAGCATTGACGGATTTGATGAGATGTTAGTTTTTCTTTGAATCTGTAGGCAGGTCTAACTGGCGGAAATAGGAGACGACCTTGAAGATAAGGGAAGTGCTAACTGAGAGTAGTTCGGCAAGTTGCTGGCACTTCTAATTTTAAGGGGAGGTGACTAGGTGGTGAACTAGGTGTACACACTGTCTAGAGTGGACACAGGGTGTGCAATCTGCTTTGTCTGTGTGACCACTGTGGCCGTTTATGTATGTTTTGTTACTTTTCAAACGTTTTTACACTTTCTTTTACTTGGCACCATTAAATCAAGCGGGATAACTGACGCTCTCGCCGTGTCCAAGTCTTGTCCGCTCCAAGGATGTCAATCGCCTAGCTACCAGATCATTTTTGTACTTCACGTTGTGATTTTTTTTTTTTTTTTTTTTTTTTTTTTAGGATGTGACATCTTGTGAGGATGAGACATGTTGTCAGGATGTGACATCTTGTCAGGATGTAATATCTTGTCAGAATGTGACCTTTCATCAGGATGTGACCTTTCGTCAGGATGTGACCTTTGTCAGGATGTGACCTCCTCAGGATGTGACCTTTTTCAGGAAATGACCTTTGTTTTCTTTTTTATTATTATTATTCAGAATGTGGCCTTTTCACCAGTTTGAGTTTTACAGCGCTGTCGACGCTCTAAGCGGTCGGCTGGGCTTTAATGACACTATGAGTTACACACTATGTTCAAGTTCTGTTCTGCCTTGGTGTGTGTGTGTGTGTGTGTGTGTGTGTGTGTGTGTGTGTGTGTGTGTGTGTGTGTGTGTGTGTGTGTGTGTGTGTGTGTGTGTGTCCGCGCGCGCACGCGCGTGCGTACGAGCGTGCGTGTGTATGTGCGTGCGTGTGCATGTGTGTGTGTGTGTGTGTGTGTGTGTGTGTGTGTGCCGGTCTATGTGTAATATGTGGGTAATGTGCGGCGTGGTGATGTGTCAGATGTGGGCAGGGCAGACGCCCTGATCGTGGCGGTGAAGTTCCTCCCCA
>JADBJO010009146.1:69736-79736 GCA_016801955.1 Conus betulinus
TGATGTCGCACTGTTATAGCTTGAAACGCTCACTCTCCACCCGGCATTAAACGGGTGGGCACCTGGTTCAGTTTAGGAAGGACAAAGGCAGCGGAGGGCGAGGAATGGGTTTCGTATTCCATGACACCACTCAGTCTGGCTCCGCTACCAAGTAATCATTGTCATCCGCAAGGGGTTTGGAAGGTGCTGTCGTAGATGTTGGACCAGACAGGCGTCACTGAACACCGCCGAAAAGACTCGGTAGCAGTGCAGCGTCTCCTTTTATATGAGTTTCCTCATGCTGAGTTTACTCTGATCCTGTCCGTCGACTGTCGGTGCCGTGGCTGCGATGGGATGGGGTATGAGTATGGACGTGGAGCTGGAATGAATTACTAAAAATGTGGTAGTGCTAAAAAAAAAAGAAGAAGAAGAAAAGGCGCACAGACGATGAGACAGAAGAATGAATCTCTGATACTGTCATCGGAGATGGTTGTGACCTGCTGATATTAATCGTCAATTTGTGGCTGAGAAGAAGAAGACGAGACGAAGAAGAAGAAGGAGAAGACGAAGAAGAGAAAAAAGAAGAAGAAACAGAAGAAAAAGAGTTCACATACAGGATTTAACGTGTAGAAAACATGTCTCCCCAAACCGCAACGACCTCGGAGGCAAATACAATCTGCGGATGTGACCCATTCAGCCAGCGAAAGGAGGACGTCAACAATCTCACTGTTGCTGTGACATCAAGGAAGCACATTCTGAAACAGCAAGGCATGTCCTTTGGAAAACATCAAGCAAGCAAGCAATCAAGAAGAGCAAACCATCGCATCCCTCTGACCTGCCATCACAGCGCCTCGAACTTTTCGGGTGAGGTTAAGGTATATGTGAACGTCGTAATTCATATACCACCGGGCAGACACTGGCAGACGTGACAAATCTAGAGCTCTTTACACTGGCAAGATCAAAATCAGTTCTGTTGTTTGTTTGTTTGTTTGTTTGTTTGTTTGTTGTTGTCCCCCACCCCCACCCCCTCCAAATTTCTTGCTGCTGCGAAGTGAAGGTGCACTTTGAAAAACTTTACCTTCTACTTGTGTGCACTGTGTGCAAACCTCTTTCCACCACGTCACGTTGTCCTCGTTTCTCTTGGTTCATGTGTGAGTCATTTGCCATGGCTGAGTTTGCTTCCCGTGGCTGACAAAAAAAAAAAAAAAAAAAAAAAAAAAAAAAAAAAAAAAAAAAATCGACAGTTTAGTTAAGTCACATGCTTAGATGGTCAGCAAGGGATGCAACTCGAGGTTTCCACACGTCCCTAGTTAGAACAGGGGCGAGGAAACCTTGCGTTGATGCTACTTTCTCGTCGACTTTCTACACAATGTGAATAAAATTTCGCTAGTCCGCCGCGAGCAGGGCCTGATACCGTCTCATCGCATATAATGATACACGAAAAAAAAAAAAAAAAAAAAAAAAAAAAAAAAAAAAAAAAAAACGAAGGCAGCTTGACAGAGTGGAACAAGGTGTCTGCAAGCTGTTTTTCCTGAGGCGAATTTTTGCGGTGCACACATGGAGCACGTTAGTTTCAAAGTATGCTTTCACTTCGGCAGCGCGAAATAAAAAAAGAAAAAGGGACTATTTGGATCTTGGTACTGTAAAAAGCTGTAGATTTGTCACGTTTGCGACTGTCTGCCCCGTTTGATGTGAATTATGCCGTTCGCTTACACCTCAATCTGACAGTCTGCCCCGTTTGATGTGAATTATGCCGTTCGCGCTTACACCTCAATCTGACTGTCTGCCCCCGTTTCATGGGAATTATGCCGTTCGCTTACACCTCAATCTGACTGTCTGCCCCGTTTCATGGGAATTATGACATTCGCTTACACCTCAATCTGACTGTCTGCCCCGTTTCATGGGAATTATGCCGTTCGCTTACACCTCAATCTGACTGTCTGCCCCGTTTGATGTGAATTATGACGTTCGCTTATACCTCAATCTGACTGTCTGCCCCGTTTGATGTGAATTATGCCGTTCGCTTATACCTCAATCTGACTGTCTGCCCCGTTTCATGTGAATTATGCCGTTCGCTTACACCTCAATCTGAGTGTCTGCCCGTTTGATGTGAATTATGACGTTCGCTTATACCTCAATCTGACTGCCCCGTTTCATGTGAATTATGCCGTTCGCTTACACCTCAATCTGAGTGTCTGCCCCGTTTGATGTGAATTATGACGTTCGCATACACCTCAATCTGAATGCCTGCCCCGAAAGATGTGAACTGTGACGTTCGTTACACCTCAATCTGACTGACTGCCCCGAAAGATGTGAACTGTGACGTTCGCTTACACCTCAATCTGACTGTATGCCCCCGTTTGATGTGAATTATGACGTTCATTTACACTTCAATCTCACCGGAGAGTTCGAAGCCTATGGTGCGATGATGGGTCAAGGGATGCGATAGCCACGGGTAACTCTATTGTTTGACACCTTTTGTCTGTTGACGTAATCTTTCACGATCTTACATTGTTGGGGTCACGGGACCCCGGCATGTATTCAGAGACTTCATTTTGCACTCACAGACCTCAAGTGCATTTTAACTGGTACAAAAAAAGACCTCAAATGTAATTATTTAAAAGGACATATCTTTCTTTTCCAGTTGTGATACTTTTTGCAGCATATCATTGCAAT
Organism: Conus betulinus; assembly: GCA_016801955.1. NCBI lineage: Eukaryota > Metazoa > Mollusca > Gastropoda > Neogastropoda > Conidae > Conus > Conus betulinus. The sequence continues at coordinate 72,392 of JADBJO010009146.1, forward strand.
TGCTTATGGTAGTGTTCATTCTAGATGTAGATATTATTCTATTTTTCACGTCCCTAGTTTGTAGACTGTGAAAAACACCTACACAGAAATCTGAACATGGCTTGCTGAAGAGAATCCAGTACCTATGTGGCAGTACAGGAGGGTCTAGATTAGCCAAACCAACGCATGGACTCTCTTGCCGTTAAAATAAGACGTTCCTGAAATGAAACATGTACTTACTTGCATGCAAAATGTCGAGGAATCTTAGGAACGCATCTTTGAACAGGAAACGAAAGCTGACAAGAGAGAAGCTGATGTTTGCCCTGGCCAGGACGAACGAAGAACCGGTCACTCCTACTTTAAGTCAGAATCTGGAAAAGGAAGCAGACAGAGAGGAACTGACCGACTTCCAGCGACATTCATTGAGGTGGAACGTCCGTTCTGTAAAGTACCAGACGCTGAGGGGGAGAAAAGGGACGACTGTGTGAAGAAAACAACAATCATGTTCGAAGGGACAGCTAAAATTAGCTTCTTTGCTCTGTTGAATTTTCCACATCTCGCGCCTTCAGAACGAAACGTGCCAGCTTCTTCTGTCCTTTCCCAAGAAGATTCCATTTTCTTCCGTGGTAATGTCTGCGGATTGTACCCGTCAGTTCGCCATAAAGAAGGTCTTGAAACCTTCAGGGGGGGGGGGGTCTTGAATTTAGGTCAACGCCGCTGATCCTTACACGGCATGTCACAGAGGTGACTGAATCTGTTTCAGATTACAGCAGTTTCAGTCTGGGGGACAAAGACGATGCCCAGACTGATGGGACAGCCATTGGATCAACACTGGAAAGGAGCTTCGCTTCTGCCTGCATGCGCGAATGTAATGAAGAACTGCTTCAGTACAGCAGGTACCATACTTCTGTAAAAGATTCACTGATGATGGTTTCGGAGCCTGGACAAGAGCAGAACTGCACAAATTTGCAAAGCCTACGCAAATAGTGTACACAACAACATCCAAATGGAACTGAGATGGAACCTAAAACAGACTGAATCCCTGCATGTACTTGCAACCGGACCAAAGCCATCCTTACACCACACTGTACAAACACTGCGGATAAGTAGCTTTACATCCGACTAACATCTCGGCAGCCTGATCACACGGTGAAAGGTCGATATACGGCCTAGGACTTCCATTCGTAGGAGAAGCGAATAAGACAGTGACTGGCCGCTTCTAAAACAAAGAGTCAAAATACAGCTTAGAAACATGGTCACAATGGAAAAGAAACCGAACGGCATCTACAAACGGTTGACACCGTAACCAGAGACGATCTACTGGTTGCAGAAATCAACAATAAGAATACGGCAAGAATGTCATTAATGGTGACCACCTTTTACAAGCTGTTACCAACGAAATGGTAAATTTGAAAGCCCATACAAATGTGCCTGTACAAATCGTCACGGATGTTCAAAGTTTTCAATGAACCGTTCTTAGTATCCTACAGGAGAGACAGGAAACCGTTGTCATGTCATCATCTATAGCATGAACAACAAAACATTGAAGTTCTAGGCCAGTAGCTGCAACTGTATAACAATCATGCAAGTCATTGAAAACAAAGGGCGTACAAGACACGACAGGAGAGAAAAAAAAAAAAAAAAAAACCCCAGCCAATCAAAGACGCAAACTGTAAAACGCACAATGTCATCTTCTACTGACTGATTTGTATTTTTTCAAAATAGCAGTAAAACCGCCTATGTTGGTTACACAGAAAAGGCACTCAAATTAATCACTCAAATTAATAAGTCTTCTAGAACACCGACAACAGGTGTGGAAACAAACAGAAAAAAAAAAAAAATAAACACTTTGCAGACCGCAATATGGTGGATATACAGATTGCTGTTCTGCAAAAGGTGTTTAACGACCATAAACCGAACAGACTGACAGCAAGAATGACCTGAGCCTGGAAATTGAACACGCGCGTGTCTCACAAGGATAAAACGTCACACACACAAAAAAAATGCATGTAAATGAAAAAAAAAAAAAAGCGTATCGTCATCTTAAAGTGTCAGAAATCTAATTCACTCAGAATGGAGATGCGACTACTGTTGGACAGAAGTCAGTGTGTTTTGTTTTGAAGAATGCACGGGGTACCGAGATCAGGTCATGGAAGAACAAAGTTTCTGTATGGAAGAAGTCTGCCATATCATCACCAAGACTGTGCCCCCCCCCCCCCCCCCCCCCCCCCCCCGCTCTTCCCGCTCTTGGTGTCGAAATGGTACATGAATCATACATGAAGGAAGATAAACGAGGGCAGCATGACGTAATGCAAAGATGTCTGCAAGCTGTTTTGCTCAGGCGATATTTTGTGCAGTGCACAGAAGTGGGAGGAAAGTTTCAAAGTGCGCCTACACTTCGGCAGCAAGAACTTTGGAGAGAGAGAGAAAAAAAATGCTCACAGGGCCGGGCAACGAAGTTCAAGAAGGTACGATCGATCTAGGCGATTGTTTCTGTTGGGGGAAAAAAGGGTCCGATGAAAATTTGAAAAATTCAGGAACTGGGATAGGAGAGGACTTGAATTTAAAATACGACACACTGTCCCAAAACACACACGTCATGTTCAGATCGGACTAAAGTTCAGGATGGAGAAACCTGAGTATCTCGTGCAGGAAAACAACAGGAATATGGAAAAAAAAAGAGAAAGGGAAAAAGAAAAGAGAAAGGAAAGAAAAAGGAAAGAAAAGGGAAAACAAAGAAAAAGGAAAGAAAAGAGAAAACAAAGAAAAAGGAAAGAAAAGAGAAAACAAAGAAAAAGGAAAGAAAAGAGAAAACAAAGAAAAAGGAAAGAAAAGAGAAAGAAAAGAAAAAGGAAAGAAAAGGAAAACAAAGAAAAGGAAAGAAAAGGGAAACAAAAAAAAAAAAGGAAAGAAAAGGGAAAACAAAGAAAAGGGAAAGAAAGGGCTTGTGGACAAGGGGAAGGTACATTTACATTTATATATGTCATCACATCAGATATTTTGTCCAAGATGCTGATCTCTCAGTGTTCAATTGCAACATCCATGGGACCAGTTTTCACAGCTCTCCTTTTCCAGTACATCATCAGCATCAACACTAACCATGATAACAAAAGCCTACAACGCCCGGGTCTCATCTGTAGTTGACAGTGGCTCCTGCATCAGTTAAGGGTAGAGCAGCAAATTTCATGGTAGTAAATCTGAGGCTAAAGAGTATATAAGCGATAAAATACATCTTCATTTAACGCTTTTGGAAAATGGGAAAGAGTCAGACTCAAAGCCATTTTCCACAACCGGGCCATAATGCCATCTCGGAAAGACCTGTGGTACTGACGATTTTTTTTTTTTTTTTTTTTTTTTTTTTTTTTGCTGTCCCAGCCTGAGCGCTACCTCAGAGGCAGTGCACCTACGCTGCTCATTCCGACACCTCATCAACAGCCACAGCCCGGTCGGCCCCGCCGCAGCCCCGGCACCATCAATCACAGGGAGCAGTCGATGTCAAGTCGTCAAGAGGCAACCCCCCGGAGGAGACACTGCACTGCTGCCGTCACTTCGGTGCTGTTCAGTGGCGCCTGTTCTGATCTTAACATACGCAGGACACCACCTACTAAGCCCCCCTACTGACGACAATAATTGCTTAGTCGCGGAGCCGGCATGAGTGAGATTTCCCCCGGAGGGCACCACAACGCCCGTCCAACGACAGCCCCCATGGACTCGCCGATACCGGTGACCCCGACGGCACCAAACCAAGACCACAGACGTGGAGAGAAATCGAAATTGAGGTCACCATGAGAGCAGGGCATGAAGGGCCACAGAATTTGAGACATTTTTTTTTTTATTTATGCTGATCGATGAGAATCAGGATGATTAAGATAATGCTACGGATTTCCAATTCGGTCTGAGACAACATGACAGGGCTGTACTCTACGCTTCCTTTCATAATATATTCCGGCGTCAACCAGGCCCGAGATATACAGGCACCTGCAGTGTTGGTCAGGAAATTTGAGCAACACTCTCAGATACGCATCCATTAAGTGAATGAAACTCGACTGTGTGGTCCCAGTCTTCCCCAACTGAGTCCGCAGCAAACTCAACTCTGGGTAGGAGCCGGTCGCGGGGCAGAAAAACCCACATGACTCTGATGGGATTCGAACCCATGACCTCCCAGCCGGGAATCCGCGACGTTAACCACTTCGCCACGGCGGCTGGTGTACTGACGATTTTTAATGGTCAGCCAGACTGGCAAAGGATCGCCCACAAGCCCTGCCAGCTATACGTGTCAAAAAGCCTTTGTCAGGTTCACAGAGAGGACGTAGAGATTCTGGCTCTGCTTCCGTCACGTTTCCTGAATTCTCCGAACCGCAAAGATCATGTGTGTCGTCCTTCTGCTGCATCTGAAGCCTCATTGGCTCTCAGGTACCACATGTGATGCGGCTGAGGATGATACGGCCCATGGTTGTCCCTGGGAAATGTCTCTGTGGTCGTCGCACGCCTGTGGCACGGAACCCTCCCTCCCAGAACTGCTGCATCCACAGCTCAGCAAACTTGGCTGTCGTGGCCTCTCTTTCCTTGAAGATCTAATAGAGTCTTCCATGAAAGCCCAGTACCTCCCCCACCCTTCCACACACACTTCCCTTTGGACCTGCTTGTTGGCTTTCTGTGTTCTTCCAAACGTGGAGAATCATCAGGAGTTGCCAAGACAGGCCGCTGAGACATGTCCTGCATTGCCTGCTGATCGGTGTGGGATGGTTTGTTGAGCAACAAAGACAGACGTGTTCAGCCTAGCGGTGGACGACGTCGCTGTTCCCTGCTAGAGGAGTGTGCAATCAGCTGATGGAATAAGCGCCATGACTTTGAAAGAGGGGTCACACACATCAAGCCAGCAAGACCTTCTTGGGGTTGTACTCATTTGCGCACAGCTGCAGTTCTGCAGCCTTTGTCTCCTACCACATTTTTTTTGTTACCATGTTTCTGAGGCGGCCGTAAAGAAGAAACAGTCTTCCGCCGCTTGCTTGCAGGCCACTACCTTTTACACCCATTCTTATCTTTTAGAAGGTGAAGAAGCTCCGTGGTGCATTCCTTGTCAAGCACCACTCACAGTGAAACATGTTTTCTTTAGAGTTTTGGGACTTGCACGATGTGAAAAAACATAAACATTTTACAGCAGACCCCATGAAAACCTTGTTCAGAGATGTGCACCTGATGTGATCTTTGAATTTCTTAAAAGAGATTAACATTTGTCATCTGATCTAAGATTTTACAGAAGAAAGATCTTTAACAAAACTTCCGGTGTTTTTTTTTTAGAAGATGTATTTTTAAAGTATTGTGTGAATGAGGTTTCTTTTTAATGACTTGTGAGTTGACTTCGGCGCGCGGTGACAGCCCTGATATGGCCCTTTGCGGTCGGCTGGGCTGTAAGCAACCTTACCTTTCCTTACCTTACGTCCTTATCTGTGGCAGCTCAGCTCCAACATTGCTACTTTGAGGCGCAAGACGATCATGCTTGGTAGGCATACCTTATTACCTGGCTTGTTGCTGAAAGCTTCCTGTTTTTGTGTCAGTATACACGTGATCTACTTAGTGTTAACGTCAAACCAGTCTTGATGATTCCGCTCAGAGTCCCAACGTGAGTTTGGCAGAATCATGGACTGCATTCTGGAGGCTGGCCCAAGATTTTCCTTGAAATAGCCTCAGTTTTTAAGAAAAGGTCTTGATCTGAGGCTGGTTACTTGGATTTCTTTTGTTTTTGGGATAAGAAAATGCCTGCTCATCCACCTTTTTCATGTTGTCACCTTTTTGACGTCTGCGTCTGCTGGCTATAGACAAAGGGTCTCAGTTGCAGGATGTTACGACACCTGATAATCACATGGTCAATCGGGTGCCAGTGTTTGAAACTAGGAATGGATGGTTGGACTGGGGTTTACTGGAGGGATGGGCGGGCATTCAAGCGGCCAGGTACCTGTTACATGGTGTTAGTGATGGTGTACAATTTTTGCACTGGTTGATTCGCACGCAGAGACAGATAGACATAAACAGCAGGCGAAAATGTAACCTTCTTGGAGATGCACGGATCATACTCGGCAGGTGAGGTATTTCAGGGTCGGACAACGGGGGTGGAGGGTGGGGAGGGTATCCGGGGATTGTGGACCCCCTCCCCTCCCCTCTGGCTCCCTCCTTGGCTGGGTAATATAGCATTTGTTTTTCACAATGCCCTTTTTAACTTCCACTAAGGGGGAGTGGGTGGGGTCCCAGACCCCTCCATAGGAAACCACTCTACCCCGACCATACCTGATCCGGACCATACAATGTTTAGTGTATGAATTATTCTCTTTATTAAAACAAAAAACAAAAGAAAAAAAAAAAAAAAAGCTGACCAAGAACCATAACCACTGATGGACACTGTGGTGTTTCACATGGTCATGCTTATCGCCCTTTTTACTGACAAACCATTTTAGTCTTGTTGTTGCGAGGTTGTTGTTGTTGTTGTTGCTGTTGTTGTTGTTTGTTGTTGTTATCATGCAAGATATACACGGTTGCCATGACATGTCCAATTGTCTGAAATTATGATCAGGATCTTTTTCGGTTGTGTTTCCGATATTATTACTCTGCATCTAATACAAAAAAACCTGCTCCAGTGATAACTTTGCTCTCACATTCTGTATCAAGGTAGTATTTTCAACTGTTCATACTTTTATCCCCTAAACAACGTATTGTAGGGCGATTATGAAAGCTGAGTCTCCGAGAACGTTACAGAGAGAGTTTCTGGTGAAGGTCTATGCTATTTTCCGTACAACTTGTATAATTCTCTCTCTCTCTCTCTCTCTCTCTCTCTCTCTCCTCCTCTCTCTCTCTCTCTCTCTCTTGTGTGTGTGTGTGGGGGGGGGGGGGTGGGGGGGGGGGGGGGGGGGGGGGGGGTGGGGGTGTGCGTGCGTGCGTGCGTGCGTGCGCGCGCGCGCGCGCGCGCGTGTGTGTGTGTGTGTGTGTGTGTGTGCGCGCGCGCGCGCGCGCGCGCAATTGCTCTGCTTTCTTTTCTTTTTTTTTTGTTTTGTTTTGTTTTGTTTTTTTGCTTTTGCTTTGTAGAACAGCACCACAGAATGATTATCATTAGCGATGCGCATGATTTTGAATGCGTGTCATTATAATCCCGTGAACTGACGCTTCAAAAACTAAAAGAAAAAAAAAAATGAAGTGCTAGGTTAAAGTCACTTTACCCGGTACCTTTCGGGCAGTGTACAGTTAGAGATTCAACGTTTCATCGGAAAGGGATTATGAAAGTGGAACCCATAACTCTTCTTTCGCGATTTTGATTTTCATTAATGGACAGGTAACCACAAAAATCTGACTAATGAGGGGTTTTGAACTCACAATC
>JADBJO010009146.1:84736-87070 GCA_016801955.1 Conus betulinus
CCTCTCTCTCGTCTCTCTCTCTGTTTTTAAACTTTCTGTGTTGCAGAGTTTTTGTTCTCCACAGAAACTCAGAACGTGGCAAAAGATGGCGCAGTTTCACATCTTGCACATCTTGCGAGATCATAGATAAGTACAAGACAAATTCGTCCTTTTTAATCGGGCCATTCTGTGTCACAGTGAATCAGTCTTGCCCCCTGGTTCTCGTCAAGAACCAAATCCTCCATTTAAGCATGGAACATTTTCAAATGACCGCGCTCATTCGAGCAGCAAACCGATTATTTGATCACTAGTTTTGTTTTTTTTTTTTTTTTTTTAAAGGATCTGTCTCATTAATGTTTGTTTTTTTTTTTTAATTTCACCCCTTTCTTGCACGTACTTCAAGGTGATCAAACCGTTTTTTCCTCTGTCGCCACCACCACCATTTGCTTTCAGAAAGTGGGGGAGTGGTGTTTGGGAATGACTCGGGGGGGACTTGTGCTCATTTATGTGTTTTTTTTTTTTCCCCTTCTTCATTCCCATTTTTATATACATAATCCTGTTTCACAACTTCAGACATTTCACTCGTTTTAACGCTTTGTGGAGGAAGGAGAAATGGTGTTGTGTGGTTGGGGGGAGGGGGGAGGGTTTTTTTTTTTTTTATTGCATGGAAGCCATAGAGCACGCTTTTTTCCCTTATCACCACCTTTCAACGCAGTAAGTAAAAAATAAGAAGTAAACCGAAACAAAGAAATAATTGCCGGCGAAAAGTTGTGCGCATGAACACATTAATGTACAATTGTCGCTCTTTGATTCGATTATATCTCTGCCTAGGTGATTGTGTAGCCCTAACGCTTGTGTTCTTCAGTGAAAGGAACAGTTCGTCAAAGCACTGTACACTGAAATCGTGTTCTCTAAGTTCCTAAGAAACTGGTTGAGCATAAACCACTCTTGTCTCTCCTCCCTCTCCCATATAACACTTTCTTGATTTCCCCCTATCCCCCTCCCTCCTCACCCCTCAATTACCCTGATCCTGTTTCTTCTCACATTGTCCCCTCACTCTTCCTTACCCCCCAACCACTCATATCTTGTCTCCCTCTATCCTGTTCTATCCTGATGCGTTGGCTCCTTCCCCCTACCCCCCCCCAAACCACACACTTTCTTCTTCCTCTCCCGCTGACCCCCCTTCCCCCACTTTTGACCAGCCCACAGTTTTACAGCCACTTACCTAAGTTAAAGTGAAGGACACGTCCGTAAACCGCGTCAACAGCCCAAGTGGTAAGAGACAATGCCAATACAGCCAGGTCAACGTGGTCATTGTTCATTGGACTTGCCCACATGCTCACGACGGCAAACGGAGCGAACCTATCCCTCCTCATTAGAATGTACCAGGGTACAGAGGACGACAGGAGTAAACCAGTTCAAACCGATCAGACGATCCCCCTCCCGCCACGTTTATGCTACTATCGCTTCTGTGCTTGCTAGAGACCCACTTTCTTGACAGGCACAGAATCGAACGCCAGACCCCCCACCCCCCCACCCCCCCCCCCCACCCCCCCCGCTTTCCCTACCCCACCACCCTTCGAAATGAGCTCGGAAGCTGTTATTTTTTTTTTTTTGGCTTTGGCACACACTCTGACATCCACACCCAGCCCTTCTCCCGTTTCTCATTTCAATCCCCTTGCCCCTACTGCGCGTTTGTGACTGACCCCTCCATAATCTCCGGCGGGAAACGACAACCGATCAGCTAATGGCTGGGTTGTAGTGAGGAGGAGACGATGAAGCTGCTGAAAGCCTCAAGCCAATTGCCTGAGGACCTAACCGCTCAGCGATCTACACACCACGCCAAAAGCAGATTGTTTTTCAAATTAGGCGCCCGTGTGTCTCTCTGAAGAGCTGAAAGCGATCTATTCACTAATAACACACGACGAAGAGTGATCAGACAGTGGGAACAACACACACACACACACACACACACACACCACACACGCACGACAAGCACGGACAGCCACGCACACGCACACAACACACACACACACACACAACTCACACACACAGATATATATATATAATATATACTATATATATATTATATTATATAATATATCATATAAGTTTAAAAAATGTAAAGTGATTTAAAAAAGACCACCCATGAAGTAATGAATAATGGGAGACCACAGTGCTACATTTCTCATTTGATCCCTTTTGAGCTTATTCATTCTCTAGATGAGCACCAATGCTCCTATTGTCTGAGACTGTAGTAGGACTACAAACACAATTAAACCATTTACATTGAACGTGCTTGCATGCACTTCAATTAAAAGTTAACTTGATAAAGCAATACGTTTCGAAAAGTCC
>JADBJO010009147.1:0-5000 GCA_016801955.1 Conus betulinus
CCTACCGGACCTTGTACTTCCCCTGTTTGAATCACTGAATATATCCATTTGAACTGCTGTCACATATATCGACACACGCCAATGCAAATTGTTGTCGCACTTTCCATCTTCATGGTAAGCCTCTCAGCTACTGGGTCAACACCCAGTTCGTAGCATCGGTATGACAGAGAAGAGAGAGAGAGAGAGGTGCATGCACGTACGTACGTATGCACACTGACACACACACACAACACTTGAAAGAAAGCCACGCACCAACAACAACCTGGTATATAGCACTTTGACAAACGCACACAAACACGTGCACGCACAAAGTCTAGCATTTATCTTTATGCTGTCTAAGCACACGATCGCCGCACACACAACACAGCAAATCTACACGTTTTGTGTCACTGAAGTTGTGTGCAAAAACCTCCGTCCATTGTTGTTGGAGCTACAAACATGCCACACACGAAAAGCAAAGATGGAATGAAGTACACCTTGCGCTAAGCGCAACACACAACCCAACACATGCAAATAGCATTCACAGGCAGGCAGGCACACACACACGCACCACACAGGCCCACAGAGGAGGAGAGGGGAGAGAAGAAAATCACTAGTAATATGGCTGGCTCTATGCTCACTTCAGGTAGCAGAGAGGAGAAGAGAAGAAATTGGTAGATGTATAGTCCGCACAGAAGTCAGAAAAACACATGCCAAAAGATCTGTCTCGGCAACACCCCGGTTCCACGCAAGACGTGGCACTCTTCACTGCTGCACTGGCCTATCCACCGACGGCCAACTGATGACACGCAAAATATTACCACTGTATAAACTGAAGGATTAAGAAGTTATTATTCACAAGAACATTCAACTATGGTAATGTTATCAATAACAAGGTGAATGGTATGATCTGAGTAACGACACACCTTATTATGCACTAGGACTCGTATATTTTACTATCTATGTCACATCAAGCAAAAAATTTTAAGTGTGAAACAGAAATGGACTACAGTATAAGACAACTGAGATGTCATCTTAGCACATTCAATGTGAACACAAAATGGTTCAAGATTATTCAATTTCATTTGTTAAAAAAAAAAAAAAAAAAATGGTAAGCAATAACGTGATAGAAGTTTGTCTTAATTCATCCACTATGTACATGCTTTTCTTATAATGTGAAGATCTGTACATTTCTCAAACCTACTTCAAACTTTGTTTTTAAATTGGTGTTCAGCTCTCATTAACAATGATTAACATGCATCCATTTTTTTGACCAAAAACAAAAGACAAGTCTGCGATTAAACTTTGCCTTGCGTCATGGGTCATAAAATATTTCCAAAAATTCTGTCGGTCAATAAAGCATGACCTGAACTTGTATACATAACAGTCAACAAAAAAAGTAAAGAAAAAGGAAAACACGACAAGGTTTTAGTCCTTTGGTAAATCATGTCCCTTCATATGTTATAGAATGGACCGTTTGTGCCTGCATCCAATGTGAACAAGCGCAGGCTTACCAAGGATAGTGCAAGATTGCTCTCAGCTGGCTTGTTTGGCAGTTGGGGGACAGTGCTTCTGGGGGTCCTACACGCACCTGGGGTGGGGGGGGGGGGGGGGGGGGGGGGGGAGTATTGTGGGAGAAAATTTTCAGGCTATAGATTTAATTGATACAAGCTTTGGAAATTTCATTTTCCAAATCAGTGGATGATGAGGGGAGGGGCAAAGAGAGAGATCATGGGAGTTAACTATCAGGCCTTCAGACTCTTACTCCCCTGGTGGCAAATTGTTTTTCAACTTGTGACTAAATCATGATTTGGACACAAAAGTTTTATAACGGGTTAAAGCAAAAAGGTGATATAACAAACTTTTATTCCTTCCATATGACAGTAAACACACATCGTGGATTTATATCTATTCAATCTAAGCAAGAAGTCTGCGCTCTCACAAATGCTCTTCTAGTTCATTGATAATGAACACAGCTCCATAAAATGGGTAAGATAATTTGTGTTTTGCAGTTCATCATTTCTGCTGCCATATGGCATTGACACGGGCTTTACCAATCTCTCATACATCCCCTTACCCCATTTGTTCTACCCCAGATGCCCACTCGTCATCGCACAAATAGATGGGGAAATGGGGCTTATTTGAACACCCACTAATTACTAATACCAGTATCTTAGTGGTTTTCGATAATCAACCAATATCAAGGCATCCTTGGGCACATCGTTTTGAAAGAGATTTTGTACTGCTGTAGAGTCCGTCATGGTTGTGTTCAATGGTGTCTGTTTGAATCAAAAGTCTCTGGACACACCTGTGAAGCCCCTTTTGATAACAATAATTAATATGAATTAGTAGTCGACAGTAGCAAACTTCCCCTTCTGATTCTCAAGAACATGTTCACAAATAAATCTAGACAGTAGAGGCACAAGCTTTGTGTAATGGTAAGTCTGGGAGGCAGGGTAGGTATCAAGGCATGGTGAAAGTATGATGGATTATGACATGCTTCTGCAACTGCCCCATCTGCAGGAAGGTGGCGCCAAGCTCTTGCCAGACAAAGGGTTTCTTCCTGTGGGATCCTCATGTGTGTATCTCAGGGCACCAGAAGAACTGAGACAAGGCTCTGCGAACTGCTGACAGGTGAAGGCCCTTCTCACCTGTGTGGGATCGCCAGGTGTAGCTATAAAGTTCACGAGCGGTTGAATGAGCATTTGCCACTTGTCACAAGCAAAGGGTTGTCTCCTGAGTGGATGACCATGTGGCTTTTAAGGTTGCCTGCTAGGGCAAAAAGCAATTCCACACTGCGAACACAAAAAGGGTCGCTCGCCAGTGTGCGTGGCAAGATGTCTCTGCAGGTTGCCTTCTCTTCGCTGTGAAATAAACCACGCACTCTTTGCAAGGATTAGGGTTTTTCCCTTGGAGGGGGTTTTGCCTGTGAATCTTCAGGGAATTTTTGTGCTGAAAACTTTCTGTACAGGAGCAAAGTTTTCTACCTGACAATCTATCGAGTTGGAAACCAGTACCTGCTGAACAACGTTGGATGATGAACACTGGACAGTTTTTGCAGCGGATGGGCCAGGGTGAAAGATGCACCGCAGTCCTCACAAGAAAATGGTCTTCCACATTGTGATTCTAGGGGGACTTTCAGGATCCTGCCGACCGAGAATGGCCCCCAGGTTGCAGCAAAAGCGTTCTTCCTTTGTGGGATTGTACGTGCGGTTTGAGGTTCCAGAGTCGGTTAAAGACTGCCTGGCATGATCACAGGCAAAGGATTTTCCAACTGTGTGGGCTAGCAAGGGGTTCATGAGGTTCCGCTTGTGTGAAGGCATCCGGAAATGTGGACACAAGAAAGGTCTGACCTTGAAGGTCTTCATTCCATCTCTTGGCACTTTGGCTGTGTTGGTGGGGGCTGAATTCTGGACTGTACTACCACGGTTTGTTCCCTCTCAAATAAGTAGGCTCTATCTTATCTCCCTGGACGTTTTTGTCCCGACGCTTCAGCCTACAAAACACGAAGTGGCAACGGCGGCCATCAGTCTTCCACAAACTTCCAGCTTTTATGGCACAGTTTGCTGAGTGATGCTATCGTCACAAACCATTGGTCAAATCAACAAAGTCCCCCACAGTTAGGATGGGGGTTCTAGCATTCTGTTCCAAGCAGTTTTTCCTTGGCAGTCCTTGCCAGACATGTACATCTTTTTGGCATGTCTTGGTCTTCGTCTGGGCAGATATTCCATCCATAGTAAGCAGCGTTTTTCCCAAAGCTTATCAGGCTTTCTGAGTTGGTATCAGAATTAGAGGACTGTGCCCCAACATCTGTCTCGACACATGCTGAATGACCTCTGTAAGGCTGAGGCAGTGTCTCCACCGGTATATGATCAACCTTCCAGGGATTGTGGTCAGGTACACTTGCATGCATTTGAGATGGGGAACTTCTCGTTTCCCTGATCTGGTACAGGGATTTCCTTCCAGCCAGTCATATCCACCATGTTCAGCCACCTCAACAGACAGTTGTTTAGCTGGAACTTCAACGCAGGCAGAGCTGTTGTGTGATTTCATCACATGGAGTTTCTGATTTTGCAACGTCAACCTCACGACTGTCGGCTGGATGTCAGTTGATAGGTGACGGACAGTCCCAGGGTTTGCACATTCCTACCAAGCATGCGTAGAAAGAGCTGGTGTTCTATACAAAGAATGGTGTCATTGATTACTCCCAGTGGTTTCTGCACTGTGAAACAGTCTGACAGTCTTGTGTGCCGGGAGAGTGTCTTGTGTTGCCTGGGACCACTGACCATGGCCTGGGCTGCTCCTTTACATCTGTCTCTTTACCTGGGCTATATGTCTGATGTCCTGTTTCCTAAATGGACCATACTGTCTATGTTGCATTGTGCTAGAGATCCACAGTGAATCCTGTATTGATTGTTTGGACAGGGCTCATGGGAGCAAGAATTTCTTCCACTGTCTTTACCATCCGTATTTGGGGTGACTGAAGGGGTATTCTGTGCGGAGTGGCTTGGGAGATGGCAAAACAGAAGTGCCCAGCAGCCTGCACTTGTGCTGAGTTCCATTGCAGTGGCATGTAAATGCGCACAGCAAGAATCAAGCTCAACACAGACGTGCAGGAAACTGATGCCAATTCTTGGACATCATGACGGAGGACAAACATAACTGTCAGCCTACACTGTCGAATCAAACGATTCAGAAGACGCTGATGAAGATGAATTCGTTTACATGGCTGCACATTCAGACAACCACCTCATTTCATATTTCCATGAAGGGCATAGCCTGAGTGTTCTCGCTGACTCTGGCGCCACAGAAAACCTACTGTCAAAACATGACTTCGATTTTTTTTTCACTTCAGCCAACAACGCTGCAGCCGTCTCAAATTAAAACCTCTGCATATGATTGTCAGCAACTCCAGTCCTTGGGCAATTCAAAGCTGCCATTGAATCCAAAGGTGCAGTGGCCACCGCCACTGTCGGCGTTGTTCCTGGCAGAGAACGACCGGTTTTGAGGGAAGACTTCTC
>JADBJO010009147.1:10000-25000 GCA_016801955.1 Conus betulinus
GAACTGTTCGAATTCACGACTTACAAACTGTCTGTCATTGTCTGTCAGTAGCTTCTCGGGTATGCCATGTGTGGCAAACAGATGCTGCATCTTTCTGATCACTGTGCGAGATGATGTGTCTGGTAGCAAATCCATTTCAAACCATCCAGAATAAGAGTCTACTGTGTCAAGGTACTGGCGGCCTTCCCAGTCGAAAATGTCAGCTGCAATAGTGAACCAGGGAAGCTCTGGAACCGGGTGGCTGATGATGGGTTGTTTCTGGCTGGAGATGGGCTTTGCAGCTATTGCAAGCTGGACACTGAGAGATACGTTACTGATGTCTTGGCGCATCTTGGGCCAATACACCATTTCGCAAGCAAGTTGTCTGGTGCGCTCAGTCCCCGTGTGGCCTTTGTGTAGGACAGGTATGTATGTCTGCCTCAGGGCTGCAGGTATGAGTGCTCTTTGTCCTTTCATAATGACGTCATTCTCGACTATCAGCTTGTCTCGAAACAGGAAGTAGGGTTTTAGATCTGGAGGAACGCTTTGTTCACGTTCAGGCCATCCTTCCTTGAGGTGATTCGCCAATCTTTGCAGGGAAACGTCAGCCAGTGTCTCCTGCTGGAGTTCCGTCATCCTTGCAGGTGAAATGGAGAGCACAATCATGACATCATATTTGAACCCTGCTTCTTCTGGTGCTTCTTCTGGGTATGCTCTGGAAAGTGTATCAGCAAGGTGGGGCTCCTTCCCTTTCTTGTACACAAATTGCAGGTTGTATTTCTGCACTTGCAGAAGCATTCTTTGTAGGTACGCTGGCGCAGCATGAAGAGGCTTCTTCACAATGCTTGTCAGTCTCTATAGTCACCTGCCGATCGTAAATGAAGTCATGAAACTTGTGGCATGCAAACACAGCAGCTAATAGCTCCTTTTCTATTTGCGCATATCTTGTTTCGACATCTGACACGGCTCGTGAAGCAAATGCCACTAAGTTTGTCACTTAGCTTGATCTTTTCAGCGCAAGTGACAAACTCGTTCACTTTCATTGGCTTATTTGTTTGTGTCTTGCCTGAAGAAGACCTAAGAGGTCGATACGCGTCGTGTTTTGTCTTGTGACTCGTTTGTCCACGTTTCTCTTGGCGTTTCGCTAACATTTCTTTAAGATTTGTTTAGATTTCCGCCTGCAGTCGTCTCACTTCGAAACTTGATGGGCACAGCCGAGTGATCAGCCAGAACAAGGGCAAAAAATCGTCTGCTCTGCAACTTGCCGTCTCCTCAGGACTCAATTTTTTCTTCCGCATGTGTTTTTCGAGAATTCGTTGTTGCTTCCAAATTATGTGTAAAACGTAATCCTACTTATCATGTAGCATTGTGCATGTTAATAATGAAGTGAGAGCAGCTCAATGTCCATTGCAGACACAGCTTGGCCTGAACTGCTGAAGTGCGAATTCTACGTCCAAGACGCCTCAGCAATCGGTCTCCATTTTAGTGGGCCGAATAGCTCAGTTGGTAGAGCGCCGGACTCGTGATCCTAGGGCTGCGGGTTCGAATTTCGGTGCAAGGGGATTTTTCCCTCGGAGTTAACATTGGTTCTGACTCCATTCCCCATACAGTCCTGCAAATGAGGCTATAAACCGAGGTTGCGTGTGTGAACGCACGCACAACATCTTGCACACACACACACACGTAAAATCCCATTACCAGCTTTCGAAAGTGAAGGCCTGTGTGGCCGTTGGTATGGATGACACATTACACATAGCATGCACCTTCCCAGAAGATGGAGTATGGCTGCCTTAATGGCAGGATAAAAAATACCGGTCATACACACAAAACTCCACTGCCTGTCTATACAGGCAGTGTCCGCATGAGTATCAGCCTGCGTACGCAGAAAGAAAGAAAAAGGTCTCCATATCACATGTACTTTCCTACGAGCTCGCCTGGTGTGTCCACAAAACGACGAGGAGAGAGAAAGGTGGAGCGCAGAAACAAAATCACATTGTTGTTCTTGACTAAAAGGCTTGCCTGGTGTACTATGAGGTTAAGGAGGGATCTTTGTGACAGAGACAGAGACACACACTCACACCCACACAGGCATGAACGGACAGAGCTTACCTTCATCAGTCTCGCCCCATAGCCGCTCAGAAATGGGTACGCGCGCGTGTCGTTGATCAAAGAGACGTGATAGTTGACCTTCCGCTGGATCCCCGACAGCTCCATGGCGGTGACATTGTTGCTTCCTGTCCCCAGGCTGGTGCTGACTAATGTCACGGTGGCGTTATCTGCAGGGCAGGCGGACACATTTCGTTAACAAATGGTTTTTCCCTTCTTTTCTCTGTCTGCTGCTCTTATTGTTAGCTTCAACGGCATTCTTTCTTTCTTTCTTCCTTTTTTTTTCTTTCCTTTAAAAAAAAATTTTGACCCTAGTTAATGTCCAATACAAAACAAATGCACTTCAATTAACATCTACACGTAAAATGGAGTTGAACACGCAAATGCAGTATGGAACAATATTCAACCGAGAATTCTCATCATAAGCAATCAAACAAACAAACAAACAAACAAACAACAATAAATAAATAAATAAAAAAAATAAAGGCATAAACTATTATACATTTATCTTGATACCATCAGTTCCTGGGACCCCGGAGTCTCCCCAAAGACCGACGGGAGCGCTGCAGTAAAGAACTCAGCATCAGGCAATGTATATGGAGATCCTACCAGTCGTAAGCTGACTTCATTCGGCAATTTACGTCGCCCATTGTATCCTTTTATGTTTATGAATAAAAGAGGCAGAGACGGAAAATAAACGTGTCTGGTTAAGTTTCTTTCCGTTTAAAATCCACTTCATTTTGCTACAGATGTTGCCAACAAAGGCTAGAGGCCAAAAAGGGAAACTTTCATTGTTGTGTTCAACCATTATTTTCTCCCCATGCACATCCTTTGATTCGTAGAAACAGTTGTCGGAACTTTCACTCACGACATTCTGCCCTTCACGTTTTCCTGTTTTGCCTGTGATTGGTCACTCCCTGATCTAATCCCATACCGACTTTAGCAATCCTCCCTGTCTCTCGTCCATCCCCGTCTCCCTACCCCATCCTTCGGCACGCGCACACACACAGGTTTATCTTTTCTTTTCCCTGACAGTCTATATCCCCGCATACCCCTCCATCCTCTCATAAAACGTGGATCGTCAGACAAACAGGGTCCTTGCATATGTTCTGGTGAACTTAGTTCTCCGCGCATCTGAATTCTTTCTTCGGTTCATGGCTACAATGGCTACAATGCCGAGGATCAGCATGAATGAGGTACATGTGTAACTGTTTTTAATCCAATTATTGAATAGCTTCTACCACTAAGGTAGCTACATCCCCTTCCCCATCTCTCTCTTTCTCCATCCACACACACACACACACACACACATATATATATATATATGTGTGTGTGTGTGTGTGTGTGTGTGTGTGTGTGTGTGTGTGTACATATATATACATGTACACCCATTCTTATCTTTTTAAAGGGGGAAAAACTCCTTGGTGCATTTCATGTCATGTTCCACTCACAGTGAGATATTCTTTTGGCGTGTTGGGACTTGCACGATGTGAGACATAAACACTTTACAGCAGACTCCATGAAAACTTTGTTCAGAGACGTCCCACATGACGTGATCTTAGAGTTTCTGAAAGAGATTAATATTTTTCATCTGATCTAAGATTGTACGGAAGAAAGATTTTTAACGAATTTTCTGGTGTGTTTTTAGGTGTATTTCAAAGAGATGTGTGAATGACGTTTTTTTTTGTTGTTGTTGTTGTTGTTGTTTTTTTTTTTTTTTTTTTTTTGGGGGGGGGGGGGGGGTTATTTTTGGATGACTTTTGTTTTGAGTTGTCTTTAACGTGTGACAGCTCTGATATGGCCCTTTGCGGTCGGCTGGGCTATAAGCAACATTATCTTACTCTCTCTATCTGTGTGTGTGTGTGTGTGTGTGTGTGTGTGTGTGTGTGTGCGCGCGCGCGCGCGCGCGCGCGCGTGCGCGTGATCTATTCCACTGGCACATACTGACACCTTTTTCTACAGTAGAATGGAACACGATCTGGCTTGTGTTCAAGACTGTATGTTTGTCGTTTGTTTGTTTTGAATGTGTGCGACCACATAGGGCACCTGTAGTTGGAGTGTCATATAAAGAACACACAACACTAAGGTTGATGGAGTCTGCACACAGACGTATAGTTCCAAAACATAATCTCATCTAATCTTGCTATCTCCGGCAAGGATTGAACACAGAACCTGTGAGAACCGTGCTTCAGGTACTAGGCCAGCAAAGCCACTGTCTACGCGACTCCAAATTCGACGTCAGTCCATGAAATTCTTAGGTAAAACTCACTTCAATCAAAGTCCTACGCACGCTCAAACCCTTCATGTTTACCTAACTTCTTACTCCCGTTAAAACCTAAGATGCATATCAATCTTAGTTCTCTTAAATTCTCGCTGCTCGAATCTTACTTCGACTGAACATTACTTCCAAATAAACTTATACTTCTAAATAAGCTTTACGTCGATGAAATGGAACACTACTTTCATAAAAAGATTGCTTCCCTTAAAATCTCTCTTGTATTAAAACCATACTTGTACTAAAACTTCAAAACTCTAATTTAGTGTACGATGATATGTTCATTATGGAAATGCACCTGAAACTCTGTATTCCATTAACATAATAACATCTTCGCCAAAATGAATTTTAAAAACATTAACCATTTGTAGCCATGAATTTTTTTTTCTTTTTCCCCCCTTTTTTGGGGGGGGGGGGGGGGGGGGGGGGGGGAGGGGAGGTGTGTGTGTGTTAAAGTCCTTAAACTAAAGTCCTTAATAGCAATTAAGCACACCAGAATTATAGCATTTTAATTCAATGAAATCCTTACGGTCGCAATGTCAGGGGGAAAATAATCCTCCACGGGACGGAAAGCAAGACACTGAATTCCATATGTGATACGATAATATAAACACTAAGTAGTGATACATTGTAAATACGGTACAGCACAAAAATGATACGACCCAAAGCCCAACCTTACCCAGCCCAGCCAATTGAGGTCGACTGGGCTATAAACAACCTTACCTCACCTTACCTTACCCATCAAATTACGATCAGTAGGCTAATTCCGGCGACTCTTGCAACAAATCGTTAGGAATGTTACAAAATTCGGCGAATGAAGTAGGGGGGCATCTATATAATTACGGCAAGTAAAAGGAGGAAGAAATTAAAAACGAAGTTTAAATCTTGAAATCTTTTTCGTCTTCGATGTAGACAAGATTTTGAATAGTACCTTTCACAGGTATGAGCCAGGGAGTTATTTGCTGATTTTGTTCAGCAAATGTCCTGTGACTGGTAGCAAGAATTGTCGGTATTGTTATTGTTGGGTACCTGGCACACACTGAGGCAGGAAACGGTCCAGGCAGAGGTGTCTTTGTACACTTCTGATGCCCATCACCCGTGATGGTATACAGCACCTTCTGCAAACAGTCAGTTTCCCTGCAATGCTCCCCCCCCCCCCCCCCCACACACACACACAATACACTGGCTGGTTTTCTTTTCTTTCTCCTCCATCCCCCTCCTTTGTGGTTGCTGTCGTTGTTGTCGTTGTTGTTGTTGTTGTCTCCACTGTATCATGTTTTCATTAATTACTGGTTCATTCCATGTTATACCTGTCATACACCACCACCACCACCAGCACCACCACCGCCGCTAATGACAACAACAGCGACGAGAAAAAAAAAACAACAACAAAAAAACAACAGGGGTGAGGAGTTGACGAAGGTTGGATCGAGGGATAAAGGATGAAGGACGGAGGGGGTGGAGGTAAGCCTACTACAAACATAATACAAACGTATGCATGGAATGGCGCACTGTACCCAAATCAAAATGACTGGTACAGCAACAGGGTTTGGGATAGGAGGTGTGTGGTGTGGAGGGGGGGGGGGGGGGGGGGGGGGGGGGGGGGGGGGGGGGGGGGGGGGGGGGGGGGGCGGTGGAAGGGGGGGGGGGGGGCGAAAGTAATAGAACCAATCCAGCGACAGCGACATGAACATAAAAAAAATCGTGGACATAACAACAATGTAGCAGGGCTCCCGATCACCCATATTTTTGTGCGTATTTCACGCATCCGGGAGTTCAAATCCACTCTTCTCACTTTGGATGTGCACGTCAGATTTCATCCTTGAAAACCCTCCTTAAAAGTGCTACGAGTACATTCCATTTGTATCAAAATCGAAAGCTTTCATCATCAGTCAGAGAATGACTGATATCAACCCTCCATAAGCCCTAATTGTTATGAGGAGACACCTTTTAGTTTTTATCCGTGTTGCAGCACATACAAATAACGTGTTTCAAAATGTGACATTTCGTATCATTGAACTCACTGTCTTCCACATGATCACACTGTACATGGAATGACTCTGAACGCGCCGTCAGGCTCCATCACGCATTCACATACATTAGATTTATATGTGCCGACCTGCTGCCCCTATACTTAAGACATAAGTATTCAAATTATATGCATTCACACCACACACACACACACACACACACACACACACACACACACACACAACATGCACACACGCGCGCATGCAGTTACGCAAACACATACACACACTTGCATGCACGCACCCACCCACGCACGCATGCGCACGCGCGCGCGCGCGCGCGCACACACACACGCACACACACACACACACACACACACACACACACACACACACACTGTTATCAAACAGCAGAGCTGACCACTCTGACTGTTGACATATTTTGACTTCCCTTGCATTCTGAAATGGATCATCAAGCATAACTCAAATACTTTTTTCCCAACGTCTATCCAGTTTACATTATGACTTTAAAGAACACAAAGAGAGAATCATCACCAGTCGGAGAACACTTGAACGTCAGCGGACATGAGTTCTCCCAGGACAATGTCAGCGTCCTGGACCAGGAACCTGAATGGTTCCAAAGAGGAGTAAAGGAGGCCATCTACATCGCGGCCACGTCTCCTTCCCTCAACCGAGACCGGGGGCGACACAACCTACCAGCAGCCTACACTTCCCTTGTCCGGTCGCGTGACTCGAGTTCATCTCGAGATCACTACACCGAACCCAACTCACTCAGCGAGACATTCGGCGCTGACGGAGGCCTCTGGATGGAGGCCGAAAGCTTCATGTCGGCAAAACTTTCCTGTGTGTGAAAGGTAAAAGACTGTGTTTACTCATTATGATTTTAGTTTTCAGCATCTTATTTCCATATGATAATATCTTTCCGTTTTACTTTTCTACCCTTCGCTGGCTGCTTCAGGGGGTGCTGTTGACCATACGTAGCATGACATGACTGACTGATTTTGCTTTTTTCTTGATTTGATTATTTGTTTGTCCTTTTTTTCTTTGTATAATTCATGCGAATGATCTTCTCAAAAAGAAAAGATGTTGGCTTGTCAGAACATTGGATTTTTTTCCCACCGTTTTGTTTCTGGCTATGGAATATATTTTCTTGCGACTGTTTTCTATTTTTAAACCAAATAAACATAGAAATTGTATTTCGTAATGACTGTTTTTCCTTTGTAAACAAAGCAAATAATCAAACAAACGAACGAAAGTGTAGTGCATAAAGATGTTAAACAGATTCGTATCCAGTCGTGAAGCTTATAGAAGAATAAAACAACAACAACATGTGATTAGATTTTAGACAACATATTTACTTTTAAGAAAATAACTGTAAGCGACAATAAGTATTTCACAGTTACATGAAAGACTTCTTCAGGTAAAAACCATTAGTGCGTGTGTGTGTGTGTGTGTGTGTGTGTTTGTGCGTGCGTGCGTGCGTGCGTGACTGAACACCAACCCACCTTGCCCATGCCTCTCTCACACCTCAGTCTTGCCGGGACAACAGTGCCAGCAATTACCTCGGGTTTATTGACTAGTGTGCAGAAGTGTCTCACACCGAGGGAACCAGCTACTCATCCATTGACAGCAGAGAGTAAAGAGAGTACACCAACACCATAATCATTAATGAGATGGGAGGGTGTGACGAATCGTCAACCACCCCCATCTACTCCTTCACCCACCCTCCTGTACAAACTGAACCAACACACATGCCATCCTCCTTTCTCTCTCCCTTTGTCTCACAAAGGGCAGTATAGATTTCAAATCTATGCCAACTCTCCCATCTCAAAATTCTCTATCTCTCCCCTTCTCTCCCTGCTTTAGCAACAATGATACAGAAAAGATTACATCACTTTCGAACTACGTTGCTCACCCCACTCCCTCTCCTTCTCTCCCCTCCCCCCTTTCCGTCCCTCACGCCTATCTTGTGTGCAGAGATCATCTGGGTTAAGACAAAGGGCTATACTCCCTCCCCCCACCTTCCCCTACTAGGTGCCATGGTGACAGAATGTGCATGATGCAATTATGGTAAACAGTGCTTTGTCACTCAGCGTGGAGGCGCACTTAAAACGACTGCAACTGATTAGGTGCAAGCGCATTTTCAAATGTTCTATACTGTTCTCCCACTGTAAGAGGTGGGGAGGACCAAACCTCCCCCCTCCCCTTTTCTTTGTCGTTAATGACACAAAGCCAACTGGAGCAGGAACTGGAATAGATAGCTTAGCCTATAAAAAAGTTAAACTCGACCCCTCCCATTCACTGTTGTACCAGAGGCCATCAAACTGATCAGCTGTAAGTGAATCAAGAAAGACAACAGGGGTAAACCAGAGAGAGTGAACGCTTCTCTCATCTACTCTGATCACAGTCTAAGGTTCACTGATCTCCGAGAACTGTAAGTTGAAACTATGTTTCTAAATTTTGAGACTATGCATTGATTGTATGTATGCCGTGTGGTGTAACTTTATGCCAATACTTGGTGACATTTATCAAGATGATGAATGAGTATTCTGTTGTGATAGTTTGTTCGCCACAACTTGGTAAAAGCTATTACCATGCTTGGTTAAGATTCTTTGTTAACAATCTGACCATTCGTTGTGTGCAATCTTACTTTTGCTAGTATTCAATACTATCTGTTAAGATGACTGAATGATAAATTCTGATTGGAAAGGCAGTATGTCTATACTAGGTGGAAACTGGTCAGCTGATTTATGAATACTGGTGATTGTTGGGATGCTTTGTAGTGTGTGACTGTAAGTCTACACCAC
Organism: Conus betulinus; assembly: GCA_016801955.1. Taxonomy (NCBI): domain Eukaryota; kingdom Metazoa; phylum Mollusca; class Gastropoda; order Neogastropoda; family Conidae; genus Conus; species Conus betulinus. The sequence continues at coordinate 19,159 of JADBJO010009147.1, forward strand.
ATGTGTACTTGGGCTTACTGTATTCCAAGTCACTGCAATTTAATTCATAAGAAAAATTGAAGATTTATTTGACTAAAACTGTTTAGCATTGTATAACTGTCTCCTACGCTTTGTTACACTCCATTCAAAATCTGAACAAAAGTGGAGATTGATAATTATGGCAGATGTATTTATGCTAATTAAACACCCTTGGTTGGCTGAGATCTCACACATTTACTGAAAGCCAGAAGGCAAGTGTGAGAACTCAACAAGCCAGACTCTCAGCTACTTAACTATGACCAGGTTCTGTTTGTTCTACAAAACCTGGGTTCCTATCTACCCAGGGTATGCCTGGTAGATGACAAACACAGCAGCCAAGCAATTGATCAGCAGGTCTTCATGGAAGTCGGTCAGTCACCAGCAACACGAGAGTAACAAGAGAGTAACAACAAGAGAGTAACAACAAGAGAGTAACAACAAGAGAGTGAGCAAAATACTTCGAAAGTGACGTAATCTTTTCTGTATCATTGTTGCATGTAACTATCCTCTCTGACATCGGATAAGTTCTGATATTCCAAGTGGACTCCAACGCAACACATCCAGAGCTTTCCCTCTCTTAATGATGAAACAGTGAGAACCAAAACTCACCCTGAACTGACTTTGTGAAATTGGTTTGAAAATTACACCCTTGCAAAAACAAGTAAAGCTGATGTGTGAAAATGCACGTAACTTCTGCCAGTTCTTTGTTGTTCATTCAGTATTGAATGTTTTGAACTTGTCTCTAATTCTGTCTCTTGGAGCTACAAGTACTTCTTAGAGTACATGCCAAGGAAACTCATCCCTGAGCCACTACTGAGTATTTCAACAGTCCCGAGAAAAAATAAATGGCTGATATAGTGACAGGGAGAGAAACATAAAATGACAGGTTGGCAGAAATAGACTGCTCAAGATTGTACGAATGCAGTCAACCAATTTAGTTAACAGACTGACATTGGTCAGATGACGACAACGAAGACACTGTTACATCAGCTACATGCGTTCAACCCTCGTTCTTCTTCAACCTGATTTCCTTGTGCCTGATTTTCTAAAAACTTGTCTGCTCGTCTGTCTGTCAGTCTGTCTGTGTGTTTGTCTGTCTGTCTGTCTAGTTATTGGTGACTGCTGTTCTGTATACTTCAGACCGTTATTATCAAAGTTATGTAGGTTTTAGTTTCTGTTCTTAACAGCATTTTTCATCTATCGATTTTAAACAACAACAATATCGAACAATCGATTAATCTTCACTGATGCTTGCTTTCGCTATGTTCTACTTATGAAACAAAAATGAAAAAAGGACAGTTAGGCCTACAAGCGCATCGCGTCCAGTTACAGCGACCTTACTGACCCGATCACAAAAGAGAACTGCGGCATGAAAAATGATCACCATTGCATACGACACATGACATTCAAACTGTTTCCTAGAACAAAATTATGGTCAACAATAAACATCTCAGGCCACCAAGGCCAAACGTTGATCATTTTCTGATGAGGCTTTTACTTTTTAATGATAGATGTCATAGTCAGGACCTTTCACGTAATTTTCTCTTCTTGTTAGTCAATGTTCCATTTGCGATTTTTGTCACGAAGTGACTACGCTTTTAAAAAAAAAAAAGAAGAATTTTTTTTCATGTCACAAAGAAAGAAAGCATTTTTATTTTTATTTACTCACTTTTTATTTTCACTTAGTCACTTTTCTTCTTCCTTGATGATAACGATAACGATGTGGATGATGATGATTTCCATCTTTACTGTTATTGTTATTGTAGTGGTTATCATCATCATCATCATCATCATCATCATCATCATCATCTTTGTTGCTGTTGTTCTAGTTTTTCCAAACTGCCCTCGTCACCCCCACCCTACCAGGTAGTCGCAGAATGTTTTGAGAACGCATTCAGAACAGACGCACTTCAACGGCTGTTCTACCAACAGCAAGAAAGCTTACAAAATACGGCGAATCACACAGCCCAACACATGTAATTATTAGCATTTACGTACAAACCAGAACTGAAAAAAATAAGTAAACAATCTTGTCTTCAGCTTAGCTTCTTCCTGTTTAGAATCCATGTCATCTTTGGGTCGAAACAAGATGAATGTTGTCTAGGATTGTTTCTATTTATGTTCCGCCATTTTCCGACACACACACACGCACACCACATAAACAGTAGTCATGTTATTTGATTGCTACAAAGTGTCTTCGGTATTTTGCTCCCTTAAAGCGAAGAAGCTTAGAGTTAGATATTCAAACGGTTAGGACAATTGCTTGAGGAGCGGACGGTCGTGAATTCGAATCACTCGTGGGGTCCAATTTTCTGTTTGTTTGTTTGTTTGCTTGGAAAACGTCCGTCCACCTAACGGTAAACTGGGTGTCAGATTTCGTTTAGAGAAGGGCTAAAGGCGGCACAAGGAAAGGGCTGGACTCTGCCTTCCATCATGCCGAGCCATAGACACAGTCAAGTTCTGGAGGTTGACTGTCCCTTCTGCCAAGAGACTAGAGGAACTTCCACCTTTCTTTCAAATACAGGGACACACGACAGGTGAACTCGGAGAACTATTCACAACACAATATATATATGTATACCCACAGCAGGATAATCAAAAATCCTCCGCGTGTATCTTCCTGTCCGTTGGTACACGTTGTCGGCTGTTGCTATCTTCTGTTGCCTGGCGGAGTAGGTGATGATCGAGAACGTCTGTGGACAGGGGCACATACAGAATCACATAATCATTATGGTCCAGCTATCAGCATCGGTCGGTCTGCGGCCTCAAGTGAAAAAGACTCCTCTTCCTTCTCGCTACCCGACCTCATCCACTCTCTCTCTCTCTCTCTCTCTCTCTCTCTCTCTCTCTCTCTCTCTCTCTCTCTCTCTCTCTCTCTCTCTCTCTCAAAACACGAAAGCATGCACGTATTTACGCAGCCTACATGCGTTTGAAGTCACGTTTCTTTTCACACACACACACACACACACACACACACACACACACACACACACACACACACACAAGTTTCTTCACACACACACACACACACACACACACACACACACACACACACACACACACTCACTCACTCACTTACACACACACACACACACACACACACACACACACACACACACACATTCACACACACACAAGTTTCTTCACACACACACACACACACACACACACACACACACACACACACACACACACACACACACACGTTACTTCACACACATACATACGCGCGCGCGCGCACGCACGCACGCACGCACGCACACACACGCACACACACACGCACACACACACACACACACACACACACACACACACTGGACATACTCCAGCAGTACAATAAATCACGTGTAGGCTACCTAATTATTGGCAGCATATCTCTCTACACAGCGGGACTATTTACATTTCTATGGCACATAGAAAACTACACGCTATGCTGAGATTGACAGCTGTTTTGCCTCAGTGATTACCACCAGTCAAAAAACAAGAGTACAAATGATTCAGACCATGCGTGACGGTACCAGAGCAATACAGCACTGGGTCACAAGGGGTGGCTAGGAGTGGTTGTGGATGTGACTACTAATGTAACCGCGCACGCTGCGCTCGTCAACAGTTTTTCCTAACAGACAACTATTACAGCCTACCTTGCTTCAACCACGACACAGTGATCAGCGACCCAATGACCTAACAATCGGAGACAATGGCACAATAGCCTTTCAAATCGGAGTCGCTACACTAACAAAAAGCCCTCGTGTCCTTGATTGAATAGACCACACGCTGTCACTTTTTTTTTTTTTTTTTTTTTTTTTTTTTAACCTGTCAATGGCTTCAGACCAAAGCATATTTCCCAGTTACCCAAATCTATAGCTTGTCTCGACAGCTGTGTAATACTCGACTTTTGAAGGAAACTCATACCAGATTTAACGGCCAGAGATATTTTTTGTTTTCATCGATGTTGAAACAGATTCAGTGACAACCTATCTGACTTTTCAAAATCTGGCTTTGAAATTTTCAAAATCTGGCTTGGAAATTAATCTCTTCCCTTGGCTTTACGTCCGCTTGGGGTATGTCCCTCCAGCAGTGAGTAGGCCTTCTTTTATACATGCATGATTGTTTGATTATGAAAGCATGCATGGAGGAAGAATGTATGTATGTATGTGCGAATGCAAAAATATGTATGCAGGAATGTTTATTTTGTTTGTTGTTTGTTTGTTTGTCGATTTATTTATTTATGCATGGTGTAATACTGACGTGATGATATAAAGAATGTTTGTGATGCATACATGTATGACAACTTTTTGTAAAACACCTAGACCAATATTCTGGATATTGTGCTATATATCTATCCATTACTTCCATCATCATCATCATCATCATCATCATCATCAACAAACAACAACAACAATAACAGTAATAACGACGACATCATAACTTTCATTCCTATTCTTCTCCTCTGTACAATAACAATAATGGTAATGGTAATAACAATAATAATAATGATAACATAACAATAATAATAATAATGATGATGATGATAGTAATAGTAATGCCAATAATAATAATGATTATGACAATAACATTATTATTAATATTATTATTGATAATGTTATTATCATTATCAATATTGTTATTATTATTATCATCTCATGACACAATAATGAGCAGTTCACGGAGTTCCCAAGAGAGGAACGTCCAGAAAGAAATCCTCTGCTAATCAGACGCGAAATCGATAGACATCCATTGGAAAAATGAACTGAACCCCGATACTTTGAGACACGGCAGTAGTGTGCCATTTTGTTCCACACCAGGATTGATTGCAAATTGATCCTGGCAAACTGTATGCACTGCAAAAAACTCCTGGACGAGGTTACTGAACTGTTGAGCAAGAAAACTAGCCCTCATTTTGTGATCTCAGCTGAAGAGAGTTTCGTTTTCTTATGTTTTCTTTCCGATTGTTGGTCTGTATGCTCGTTTCTCTCTCTCTCTCTCTCTCTCTCTCTCTCTCTCTCTCTCTCTCTCTCTCTCTCTCCTATCTCTCTCTCCTCTCTCTCTCTCTCTCTCTTTATAGAACACTCAAAAACAACTGAACAGACGGTAACGAAATATGGGTGAACAAGATATATGATTGGCACGGGGATGAACCCATTCTAATTTTGAAGCAGATCAGGAGAAAGTGGCCGCTCTTGGATCGCTCTGTCTTTATCATTATATTTTCACCCTATTTCGGAAAAAAAAGAATAGATAGATAGATGATAGATAGATAAATAGATAGATGGATGGATGGATAGACAGATAGATGCATACATACATACATACACCTATACATACATACATACTTACATATTACATACAAAAACTCTAAAGAAATGACGAAACAAATGATCCAATGGTACTGACGTCGTTACAAAATGCCATCATTTTTGTTTTTGATTAAACCTCGGTCCATGGAACCGAAGTTTAATCATTTTTTAAAAATAGTATTTATTTCATTTGTTTATTTAATTTATTTATTTATTTATTTATTTATTGTCTCATCGTGCGTTCGTCTGCAAGGCATGACAGAGATCAGCAGCGAGGTGTCCCGACGTGGCCCAACAACGAAGCAAAAGACGATGTTCGGAAATCTGCAAGGGAGGAAATCTGCGTGAGAGTTCGCATTCAGCGAGAATGACCCTGCCGTTTCAGTGGGACAGATGCCGCTGTTGGGCACAGCCAGAACAATTTTACCCTAGACAGTCAGCTTACCAGTTCAATCAGAGACAGAAAGTGGCAAAGTATGGGCGCGCCTGCTAAACGGACAGTCAATACCCCGATCATTATCAAATCA
>JADBJO010009147.1:30000-35000 GCA_016801955.1 Conus betulinus
TTGATATTACCATCATAACACTGTTGCCACGACAACCATGCTGTTCGACAATTCTCTAACCCCTCTCTTTTCTCCCATACTACAACTGCTTTTGTCATATTATCACCAAAAGTGGTAGTAATCCTCTATCATTTTTTCAATATTTTGATCATCATTATTTCTGTCCTTGACATCAATATCGTTATTATCATCATTACAGTTTTCACTCGCATTGTCTCCTTTCCGACGGCCTCGTTTTCATTCAACGCCCATCTTCCGCCGAACTTGATGAAATAAGTGATCGCTCATTCTTCATTTTTTGTTGTTCTAAGTGTTGTTTATCTTCCCTGAAGAAGACCTCAGAGGTCGAAACGGGCCGTGTTTTGTCTTGTGGTTTGTTTGTTCATGTTTGGCGGATATAGTACTTAAACGTTTGAAGATTTTTTTTTTCTTTTTTCTTTTTTTTTTTTTTTTTTTTTTTTTTTTTTAATAGATTTCCGCCTTCCGTCGCTTCCCTTTGCAACTAACAAATACAACAAAGTCGGTTTTTACTTATCACGGAGGCAGGCCTACGTTTTAATCGTGATATCAGGAAGACACTCTGAAGATAGTCTGCACTAGCACTTGAAAGGATAATCGATAATTGTTATCCCCATCATCCACGTCTGCGACCCATAGGATAACTTACAGACCCACCCCCCCCCCCCCCCTCTCGTGTTGTGTATAGTGTTAACACGTAAACGACGTACAGCTCACAATGAACACAAACAAACAAACAACAGCTAGTGTGTGTAATATATCTAGTAGATGATGGGTAGGTATATATGAAATGATGAGAGAGAGAGAGAGAGAGAGAGAGAGAGAGAGAGAGAGAGAGAGAGAGAGAGAGACTCAAACGAAGTGATCGGCGAAAAAAGGCAATCCACAACAAAGCGCAACTAAGCAAAGAACAAGCCAACCATAGTGGCAAATAAGCAAGCGAGCAAGAATGTAGGCTAATCAACATGCCAAGCACTCAGTTATATATTAACAAGCAATCGGCATATAGGATCGTGAGCTGAAAATGAGTAGCAACAAACTCTTTCACAGTTCAGACCATATTCCACTTACCAGTATCAGTATCAGAAGACAACCCGACCTCTCTCGTCTCGCCTTATCTGATCGCTGTTTCTACATACAGATAAGGACGCTGTCGTTACGCGAGACAATTTGAACAGACACAGTGTATGGCAAAGCATTAGCGTCAAACAAAAAACAAGATGTGTATTATAACACACTGCCGTCCACAGGAAGACGAGTGCGTTGGCATGTCATTGGTGTCAGGAAAAATAAAATGTTAAAACGACACAGCAGCGCATGGCCATTCTCTGACAGTTAAAGAAACAAGACATGTGTAAACTCTGAAAGGGAAACAGGTTCGTATGCAGCATTTTCCTGCATTAGAAAAGTGAATAGTAACACACTTGTGTCAAAGTAAAAGTAATATCTGTGGTAGGGTCACACACTGACGTCAAAAGAATCGAGACTGTGCACAACTCACTGGCGACAGAGACGATGCGTATCACTAGCATTCCAAAAATAGGCCTGTACGTTAACCCATTGCTCTCTCTCTCTCTCTCTCTCTCTCTCTCTCTCCCCCCCCCCCCCCCCCTCGCCCCTCCCCTTCTTTCGCTCACAAGTTCGCTTGCGGACTTGAAAAAAAAGATTCTTTTATGCGCAAGTATTAGCGGCAGTTCAAGTTTGGGAATGAGTAACTGGATATGAATCTGAAAATATCAACTATATCTATTTACTATATAGAACGTTACATAATGTATATCAAAGTATTTTATAAATATTTACATTTGGACGAACTATGGTTCACTTTCTGGTAAATTAGATAGGCATCCAATCAACATACATTCATCTATAATACTAGCTGAAAGTGGCTCACATGGATGAAAACAAATAGTCTGTCCTACAGGATGCTATGTAAACTAGATTCAAGAGGTCAAAACAATGGGCAGCTGGCTTACGCCAGTGTTTGTGTATTTATGATCTCCCCTTCGTATAGAGAATACCGCGGTTGCACTGATGCAAATGAGGAAGTCAAGCCAGCGACGGGGGGGTGGCGCATGCGCTGTGTTGGAAGTGTTGGCGCTTCACTGGTTAAGTCGCGCCTGCCAGTGTGAATTTACAGAAATCGTTACGAGCAAGCGAAGGAAATGCCAGCTTGATGACAGAGGATCGTATGCTGATGATCGTTCGCCTGTTGAAGAAGGCAGATATCCTAGAAGTGCTATTTCGACCTCACTCAGTGGAAGAAGCGATCGTGTTACCCCTTCGATAGCAATTGCACATAGAGTGGCTGCACACCAAAAATCAATGCGCCAAGGCATTGCTAAAGGAGTCTAAAATTTTAATAGAATGGCGCGATTAGATTGTTTTGAGCATTTCTATCACGTCTGACAGTTGATTCTCCTCATTTTCTTTCATATGGCCATCAAGGTACATGTCAGGTGGTTCCAAGCAGACAGATTAAAATGAAAGCAATGGGACTATTTGGGCGCTTCAAGCTAACGCAAAGGATAGGGTCACGAGTTAGTACAAACAGCCGAAGGGCGTACTGCCTTTGGTGTAAAGGCATGAAATGTGTATCAACTAAGGGGAAGGTCATGTATTTGACGATTGTGGTTTTATCGGTGAAAATCCACCAAATCAAGGAAATAATTGGTGGGGAGTTGTTCTTTTGATTAATCATCAGTTAATAATAGTAAAAATGATCATTCCATGGCGCTTAATCTTACATCATAAGCCATAAGCGCTTACAAATACAGAGAAGGTTAAAGAAAATGTAGCCGTGTGCTAACGGTACATTTCTTGGTTACCGGTCGTAGACGAAATGTTTTGTTCAAGAGTTACCTTCCCCCTTACTTCCCTTGATTGATGAATCTCAAATTTTCTGTGAAAATAAGGAACACCTCAGAACCCCAACATAGTAGTTGTATATATGCCACTGAAATCACAAAAATTGATGTATTTCATTCATTACAGTAACGGTGGCGGCTCGGCCGTTGCAACGACTCACTCCTGCCGGGAGGTAGCAGCGACCGGCAGAAGGCGGCGATGTGACAGGTAATCGCTGGGCAGCACGGATTTCCTTCCTCGCACGAGTGACGATGGGAATAGCCTGTGTCACCAGGGGACGGCTCTCGAGGTGGCGGGGCACTTTGACGATGATGCGCTGCGACTCTGCGAACTACTCGGTGACCCTGCACGTTCAGCAGGGCCCTCCTTTTGGTAGGGGGGGGGGGGGGGACGTCCCTCATGGGCACAGAATGGGCATGGACTTACGACCAGCGGCTCGGCGACTTGTGCCTTGTATGTCTCCCGAGTCGGCCTCATGCGGCACAGGAACGTCGCCACTCAGCATGAAGATGGCCGCTTGGTAGCTCTGACGACTGCTTTGGAGGAACCACCACGACGATGATGACACCACCAACAACATCAACCGCAACTGAACAACAACGTTCAGACGACCGCTCGGCGGTCCTGATGACTTCACCCTCACCGAGGCTCCTGCCTGACGACGCCATCCATCCCGGGTCCCTCCGCCCACCCACAAACACCAACCTCGACCCAGCCTGTCAACTTACCAAGTCTTTGCCAAGACGAACGTCTCAATGCCGCAGCTTGCTGTGGTGAAAACTTGTCCCTAAAGGCTCATGCTGTGAAGACGTTAAACTTATCCACTCCAGTGAGACATGAATGTGCCCCGAGAATGCAGAGATTGTGCTAATTGTGCTCAGCTGAGAGAGAGCTGAGAGAGAGAGAGAGAGAGAGAGAGAGAGAGAGAGAGAGAGAGAGAGAGAGAGAGAGAGAGAGAGAGAGAGAGAGAGTGTGTGTGTTCCCAGGGCAGTGTTCCTGGTTTGAGCTCCTTATTATGGAGGGGAAATAAAAGGGAGAAAAAGTCCGCTTTGTCTTCTGCGTCTTCTTGACTGGCTGAGTTCCCCGGCTCTTCAACATACTACCATCTGCCTGCCTGTCTTCACCTGCACACCCCTTACCCCTCCACACTATCACAAAAACATAAATGAAACCGCTAAGATGAATGTTGCGATAAGTACCATCGACCTACAAACAAGGGTGCCTATTAACACACACACACGCACACGCACACACACACACACACACGTGTGCACGCGCGCGCCTACACACACACTCTCTCACTACAACAGACACAACAGCATGCGCGCACACACAGACACATACACACATGCGCGTGCGCGCGCGCACACACACGCACGCACACACACACACACACACACAGATGGGCAAGGGAAGGGGAAGAAAGAACTGCTATTGATAGGTGAAGAGAGTCGTATTAAGAGATGCCTTGAAGGAAGATGGAGAGTGTAAACCACGCAAAGATATTGGGAGTTTATTCCAAGAAACCGGAGCCTGAAAAGGTAAAGAACGATCGCCGTAGGTTATAGTTCGAAATCGAGGGATTTGAGCAGAGTGTTGTCGAGAGAAGAAACGCAACTGCCAAGAAGAATATACAGGTGAAGCAGATCAGAAAGGTAGGAAGGAGCTAAGCCATTCAAAGATTCGAAAACAGAGTAAGGACAGTTTGCAGTCTATTCGTTTTTCGACAGGCAGCCAGTGAAGAGAGAAGAAGGAAGGGAGTGACATGAAAAGATCTGGCTCAAATTCATGGTAGACCTAAAAAACGCTTACATGGGTTATAGTGTTTTAGTGCAAAATTCTAATTGTGGCGTGTGGCCTGTCTGACTTACTGATAGACATTTATAGGCCTACGTCCGTTTTGAGGATGATTGATAAAGTACACCCTGTAAATATCTACTCCAGGATGTCACAGCGTGACTTATACAGTAGCTGGCTCTCTGTCGCATTAATAGTTGACTTTCTGTCACGTAAGATTCTGATTCACTGACAGCAATAGGAGTAATTGTGCTTTGTATATTGAACAGGACCATCCGCTGATGTCCACCCAGAGTCGACTTTCGTGTTCAGAAATA
>JADBJO010009147.1:37500-45029 GCA_016801955.1 Conus betulinus
ACACCAACACATGCAAACTCACAAATACACACACACACACTCACTTGCATCATACTCACACACACACACACCTATTCACACACATGCACATGTACAGGCCTGTTTGCACACATACACAAACATTAACACATGCATGCATACACACACACACACACACACACACACACACACACACACACACACACACACACACTCACATACACAGAGCTACTTTGTTGATTGGTTAATTAAGGTAGGTAGGTTGCTGAGTGAGAAAAACAGATTGTTGTTTAGGGTACCTGATAGCTTTCCAGTCAGCCAGTCAGCTCTTTGCATGTTTGTTTTTATTTGCTTGTTTGTTTGTTTTTTCATTAATCTGTGAGGTCATGTATTAGAACAATAGTAATTACTGGAATATGTGGTTTTAGGTTCAAAGAGAATGATTGGTTGGATGTTTCTATGTTGATGGTGTGTGACTTTTGTGAGCAGTTACTTTGTAATTGTATTTGTGAGTGTGGATCCATGTTCCCCCCATTCCCCCTGTTTCCTCTCATTTTCTTTTTATCCTGTCCTTTTTGTATTGCAGGATGCATTTATTGTACTACCTAGTGATTAACCTGATGGGGATTTGATAATAGATAAATTATGCTATAAACAGGTGTCTTAGGAATATTTATCATCACCTCACAAAGATTTAAAGATTTTAATTCTTTGACCCCTTTTGGGGCATAGAGGACTTGAAACAAATCAAACAAATATAAATGATAACAAATTAAATGTAAAAAAAAACCCCTGTAAATAACACACTGAATATAATGTTACACAACTTTACTAAGTTTTAGAAACTATGCTAAGTTTATCAACACTTTTTTACCACCACACAGCAAACAACAATAGTTAAATACGGACTTATTATGTGTGAATTTTCTTGCTATGAACTGATTTCTAATGTCATTATATTTGGTACATTTTGTTACAAACACACACGTACACACACACACACACACACACACACACACACACACACACACACACACACACACACACACACACACACACACACACACACACACTCACTCACACTCACACACACACACACACACACACACACACACACACACACACACACACACACACACACATTTTCTTTTTGATGAGGTCAGGATGTTATTCTTTAACCCAAAAGAAAGATGATTTTGACTTGACACACACACACTCATGTATACAAATATGGACACATGTACATTTATGTGTGCATAAAGATTTTATTGTTACTGTTGTGTTTCTTCTTAATTGTAAATCAAATCATGTGACTGGCATGTAGTTATGTTGCTTAAATGCAGTTCTCAATTTATTGCCTCCCAGTCACATCTTTTTATGGTTATGGTTGTTGAAGATGGACAGAACATCTTTTTTTTGTTGTTGTAACTTTGCCATAAACTGGATGCGGTAGGTATTCCCCAGTATTTCATGCTTACTTTTAATACTGTAAGATGTACTGTGATTGCTGTGGAGAAAGGTAGTGAGTTTGATGGACTAATAACTTTTGTTGAAAGAAAAACCCAACAGAAAACACTGATAGATAAAAAAAAGTGGGATGGGAGAAAGAAAATCTTTTATTCAAATACACAAAGTCTCTGGGGAAAGTTCTGTTTAGCTGTGCTCAGATCACCTTGTCAATGAATGTGAATGATCATCTTCAGGGGTGTGGGCATTAAATAAAAAAAATTTGTTCTCACCTAAAGAAAAAAGACCCAGCACACCGATGATGATATAACTTCAGTGAATGCGTATACCGTATGGGTCCTTTCGCTTTCAGCTAACTCAATTCACATGTTTCTCAATGTGTAACCAAATGATTTTTGACTGGCAAACTGCTAAACTATATTCTCTCTCTCTCTCTCTCTCTCTCTCTCTCTCTCTCTCTCTCTCTCTGTGTGTGTGTGTGTGTGTGTGTGTGTGTGTGTGTGTGAACTTGACTTTCTCTCTGCCTTTCTTTCTCTCTCTCTGTAGTCTCTGTTTCTATCTCTATCTGTCTGTCTGCCTGCCTGCCTGCCTGCCTGTCTGTCTGTCTGTCTGTCTGTTTGTCTGTTAGTCTTTCTGTCTCTGTCTGTCTCTGTGCCTTACTCTCTTCCTCTGCTCTCCCCTCTCTCCTCCCCCTCATTCTCTTCCTTTCTCCCTTCCTCCTTCCCTCTCTCCCTTTTTCTTCCTTCTCTCTCTCTCTCTCTCTGAGTCTCTTTCTGATATTCTCTTTCCCTGTCATACCTTGCTGTCCCAGTGTATGTGTGTGTGTGTGTGTGTGTGTGTGTGTGTGTGTGTGTGTGTGTGTGTGTGTGTGTGTGTGTGTGTGTGAGACAAGGTCTGTCTCTCACCAGTTTGAGCATGCGCGTGTGTGTGTGTGTGTGTGTGTGTGTGTGTGTGTGTGTGTGTGTGTGTGTGTGTGTGTGCGCCTATGTGTGTGCGTGCAGGCGTGCGTGTGTGTGTGTGTGTATGCATGCACACGCTGGTGCCACCTCTATGCATATGTGTGCGTGTGTATGCATGTGTGCATGTGTGAATGTGTGCATGTGTGTGTGTGTGGGTGTGTGCAAATGTGTGTGTGTTTGTTTGTGTGTGTGTGGTGTGTGTGTGTGTGTGTGTGTGTGTGTGTGTGTGTGTGTGTGTGTGTGTGTGTGTGTCCAAGTGTGTGTGTGTGTTTTTGGTGTGTGTGTTTGTGTGTGTGTGTGTGTGTGTGTGTGTGTGTGTGTGTGTGTGTGTGTGTGTGTGTGTGTGCGCGCGCAAATGTGTGTGTGTATGCTACTATGTGTGTGTGTGCAAGTGTGTGTGTGTGTGTGTTTTGTGTGTGTGTGTGTGTGTGTGTTTGGTGTGTATGTGTGTGTGTGTGTGTGTGTGTGTGTGTGTGTGTGTGTGTGTTGTTGTTGCTTTTTCTTACCAGGCCTGGGATTTAACACAAACAGGTCAGGGCGAATGATGTGCAGTTCTGGCACAGGTTTCCATTCATATTGTTTTTTAGTCAAGCTCACACAAAAGGCATGTTAGGGAAGGCATAGAATTCCATGAAGAGATGGCACGAAAACGTGTCAGCTTAGAGAACAGAACCCAACACCTGTTGCATGGCATTTTGGCAGAGATGATGTGAAAATACAATATGTGTTTGTGTCATAATCATGTATAATATAGATATGGAGAATTGACATTGAAGTTGGTGTAGTGTCCCTTCACACTTCAACATTGTGAACTTAATGGGGCAAGTCATGGTAGTTATAGCTTAGCCAATCACAGAGACAGTGTCATGGCATGTGTTGTGGAGTGAATGGGTGCTCCATGTATTTTCTGTGGGGATGAATTAGGTGGAATCCTGGCTATGAATGAATTGCACGCTATGATGATTTTGCAGCTGGGGATGAGGTGGGTCTCCAGTTTTGGCGAAATGTGTCCTTAGGTATGTTTTATTATGAGGAACAGTGTGGGAATCTTGTGTGTATGTTTTATTATGAGGAATAGGGTGAGAGTCTTGTATGGGAATGTATCCCTGTATGTTTCATCATTAATGAATCTGAATGCGCGTCCCTTCGTATATTTCATTGCAATGAATTAGGAGTTTTGAATGAATGTGTTATTAGTATGCTTGTTGAGCTAGTATGTTTCACTGTGATGAATTAAGTGGGCCCCTGGTATTGAAATTTGAACGAATGTGTCTCTGTGTTTGATGAATTTGGTAGGAGTGTGTTACTGGAAAAATGATGGTGTTTATTCACCATCCTATTTATGTGTCACTTGGTGAGTTAAAAGGGCCTCTGACATTCTATGAAGGTGTACCTACATATGCTTCATTGTGAAGATTTTCGTTTGATCTCAGGCATGAAAGAATAGGTGTCATAGATACATCATCATCATAGATTAGGTGGACCTCTGGCATTTGGTAAACTTGAGTCTTGTTTAGTACAATGTTAAGAGAAGAAAGAAGTAGGGAATAAAGGATCATAAAACAAGAAAAGCATCTAGAAGAAAATAAATAATTTGATTGTCATGTAAGCAAATTAAACAAATATTTCTCAATTTTAGTTGTAAAGGAAAAAAGAATATAGCATAATCAACAAGAAAGCAAAATGGTAATTAGCAACCTAAGGGTTAACTATCCCAAACCACACGGAGTGTCCAAAGCAGCCAAAGTGTGATCGGGGTGCTGGGCTTGCTTTGGTGTGGATACAGCCTGTGCAGCAACATGTCATGCACTGTAGAATTGTTCTGAGCTGATCCAGAGGATTCTCCGGCATTCTTACAGGGAGATGACCAGCACTCCAAGGTTCTGTGGAGGCGCAGTTGTGGGTGCGGATGTGCCTCCTAAGGACATACCACCAATTTCACATGTGGATAGGTCCAGAAGCTTTGCTAGCTGTGGCAGGTTTTGACTGGGACATATTTCCAAGTGACCCTGAAGTATGTGAGCCCAGTTAGAATTCTCTGAAAACTGAAGCGGGCAGTATGAAAATGTTCCGGGATCCCCTTGTGTCTGTTGGATCCTATGTGCTCATGTGCATCTGTGCTTACAGCTCACAAGGCCTAAAAGTAGGTCACTGGAGGAGGCAATGCACCACTTTTCAGTTTCCAAAGTGCATAATTCCACTCTCACAAGGAGTTTTAAAAAAATTCTTACTTTTTTTTTTAATTTATATTTATTCTGTTCCAGCATAATGACCTGAATTGGTATCTGGCGATGTGTGCTCATGCATGTTTTCAGGACAATGATTTACATGGGCAGCATGTCTATCATGTGCCTGATGTGTGTTTTCAGGACAATGAATTACGTGGGCAGCATATCTATCATGTGCCTGATGTGTGTTTTCAGGACAGTGAATTACGTGGGCAGCATATCCATCATGTGCCTGATGTGTGTTCTCAGGACAATGAATTACGTGGACAGCATATCTATCATGTGGATAGATGTGTGTTTTCAGGACAATGAATTACGTGGGCAGCATATCCATCATGTGCCTGATGTGTGTTTTCAGGACAATGAATTACGTGGGCAGCATATCCATCATGTGCCTGATGTGTGTTTTCAGGACAATGAATTACGTGGGCAGCATATCTATCATGTGCCTGATGTGTGTTTTCAGGACAAAGAATTACGTGGGCAGCATATCTATCATGTGCCTGATGTGTGTTTTCAGGACAATGAATTACGTGGGCAGCATATCTATCATGTGCCCGATGTGTGTTTTCAGGACAATGAATTACGTTGGCAGCATATCTATCCTAGACCGGGGCGATGCCCCGGCGCAGGCTGTCATCGATCGCAATGCTCGCTCCATGGCCCAGCGTGTTGCTGATGACACGAAGGATGAACTGGAGAAAGTCATGACCCGTGTGGAGACCGTAAGTATTTGTCCATCTGTCTGTCTGCCTAAACATGACTGTGTGGAGACTGTAAGTATTTGTCCATCTGTCTGTCTGTCTTCACGTGACCCATGTGGAGACTATAAGTATTGGTCCATCTGTCTATCTGCCTTCACATGACACATGCGGAGACTGTAAGTATTGGTCCATCTGTCTGTCTGGCTTCACATGACCCATGTGGAGACTGTAAGTATTGGTCCATCTGTCTGTCTGCCTTCACATGACCCATGTGGAGACTGGAAGTATTGGTCCATTTGTCTGTCTGCCTTCATCTGTATGTTGGTGGGTTTGCCTTGAGGGAAATGTCCTGGTGGACTTGTATTTATTTATATTTTTTTGCTGGGTCATCGTTCGTGCACTGTTAGTGGCACTACTTCCACACTGCTCATACCGGCTCCCTCTCAAACAACCATGTCCACATCTTGTAATGTAATGTAATGTAATGTAATGTAAAAGGATATTTATTGAGCGCTTTACCTCACAAGAGCCCAAAGCGCATATTATAGAAAAACATGATGAAATACTAATTCTAACACACACACACACACACACACACACACACACACACACACACACACACACACACACACACACACACACACTTACACACACACACACACACAATCACACACAGACAGACACACACACACACACACACACACACACACACACACTCCTGAAAAACTTGCACACAAACAGACACACAAGCACGTCAACACCAGCAAACATGCGCACAGTGGTAAGTGGATAGCGTTAATCAGTCCGAGGGAAAAGATATAACTCTAGGGAGGTTTTAAAAGTCTCTGAAGAGTCCATGTTACGCAGAGAAGAAGGGAGAGACCATTCCCACAGAGCGGGCGCCTGGTAAGAGAAAGATCGTTGGCCTGAAGTTTTCATGGGAGCGGAGGGAAGCTGAAGCAGACGAGACTCGGTGGATGAGCGTAAGTTGCGAGACAGAACACAGCTCGTACCGGCTCCCTCTGGAACAACCATGTCCAGATCTTGTCTGCTGCAGTCCACGGGCTGGCAGTCCACATGGGGCAGTAGTATGAGATCATCATGAGGAAGGAACCTGTCAGAGGGAACACTGCACCACTGTTGAGTCACCTCAGAAATTGTTCTGTATTGTGCTTGCCCTTATCCAGACGTTCTGATGACAATGATGGCTTAATGTCACGTAGACAGTGTAAGCGTCCCCTCCCGGAGGGTACCATTCATTGCCATCCAGCAACAGTCTCCATGAGCTAGCTAATAACCAATGACTGTGATAGGAATTCTCCAGCGCTTGCATGTCCAGTCTGTGTGTGTTTTTTGAGTGTGTCTGTTGTTACCGCATGCTGTCACTTGTCAGTTGAGGTTTATTGAAGAGTCAGGTTTAGGTCAGTGTCAGTGGTTTGGGTGTCTTGCTTGGTTTGTGTTTTTGTTGGGCTGCTCACTGTCCAAGGGTGTTCTCTGTGTTGGGGGACGTTTCCAGTTGTGGTATCATGAGCTGAAATAAGTGGTGTGTATGCATTTGGGTGTCTGTGTATGTGTGTGTATGTGCATACATTGTGAACCAGTGTGTGTGTGTGTGTGTGTGTGTGTGTGTGTGTGTGTGTGTGTGTGTGTGTGTGCGTGCATGCATATATGTGAGTGTGTGTGTGTGTGTGTGTGTGTGTGTGTGTGCATGTGTGTGTGTGTGTGTGTGTGTGTGTGTGTGTGTGTGTGTGTGTGTGTGTGTTTAAGAGAAACCATTGTAGTTGGCATGGGATTAGAACTAATAATATAATATTAGTCAAAAGATTGTAAAAGGCAACTTGATACTGATTTATATTATAAAAAAAAAAAAAACTGTAGTTTTGCTCTTCATGCCAGTGCATAAAAAGTCCATTCCTATTGTGTGTAGCGCGGCTAATCACTCAGACCATGTCAGGCCTGTAAATCAAGATCAGCTGTGGCAAAACCCACACACAACGGCACCAACAATGGCATCACCACCATCAGCATCAACACACCAACAAACACCGTCACCACCAACACTACCACCACCTCCACTACCACCACCAGCCAACAACAGCACCAGCAAACAACACAACTGTGACACCAACAACACCAGTGAAAGTGCAACACACAGACACTGCCAGCAGCAATAACAACACATCAGCAAGAAC
>JADBJO010009147.1:45289-50289 GCA_016801955.1 Conus betulinus
GAGGGGACCAAACCACAACCAGTGTCAAGATGGTGGCAACGACACAGAACCTGAGAGCCAACGAAGCAGCAATAACAACACATAACAACAAAACCTAGTAACAGTAGTACCAACACCTCCAACAAACAACACAACACAACCAACCCACACACAACAACAACCACAACCACACACACATAAGACCAAGAGTGGAAAAAAAAAAGAGAGGAGACGAACGCACACATGAACAGCACACCCCAGACACACGACAGGAAGCTGCACAGAAGAGGGGGGGGAAAAAAAAGAGAGAGAACAGCAACGCAAACACAGAGCAAGAAGGAAAGAAAAGGAACAAACATTGCACTCACAAATAATACCGACAGCTATACTAACATAGCCCAGCACCGACAAATGCCGCACACCCACATTCACACAGGGGCGGGGAAAGGGAAAAAAAAGGGAATGAAAGAACCACACAAAAAAAAAAAAAAACCGTAGCATGCAATCAACAACACATTACACACACACCCACAAACCACACACCCACACACCACACACACACACACAAACAACACCACAACTCAGACATACACACCCACACACACACACACACCCACACACCACACCCACATCACACCTCTGGTCCCCCCCCCCGAAAAAACTTTCACTCAAAACAGACAAACCAACAAGCACGTCACACCAGCAAACATGCGCACAGTTGGTAAGTGGATAGCGTTAATCATCCGAGGGAAAAGATATAACTCTAGGGAGAGGGTGGGGGGGGGGGTTTGAAGCAGACGAGACTCGGTGGATGAGCGTAAGTTGCGAGACAGAACACAGCTCGTACCGGCTCCCTCTGGAACAACCATGTCCAGATCTTGTCTGCTGCAGTCCAAGGGCTGGCAGTCCACATGGGGCAGTAGTTTGAGGTCATCATGAGGAAGGAACCTGTCAGAGGGAACGCTGCACCACTGTTGAGTCACCTCAGAAATTGTTCTGTATTGTGCTTGCCCTTATCCAGACGTTCTGATGACAATGATGGCTTAATGTCACGTAGACAGTGTAAGCGTCCCCTCCCGGAGGGTACCATTCATTGCCATCCAGCAACAGTCTCCGTGAGCTAGCTAATAACCAATGACTGTGATAGGAATTCTCCAGCGCTTGCATGTCCAGTCTGTGTGTGTGTTTTTTTGAGTGTGTCTGTTGTTATCGCATGCTGTCACTTGTCAGTTGAGGTTTATTTGAAGAGTCAGTTTAGGTCAGTGTCAGTGGTTTGGGTGTCTTGCTTGGTTAGTGTTTTTGTTGGGCTGCTCACTGTCCAAGGGTGTTCTCTGTGTTGGGGGACATTTCCAGTTGTGGTATCATGAGCTGAAACAAGTGGTGTGTATGCATTTGGATGTCTGTGTATGTGTGTGTATGTGCATACATTGTGAACCAGTGTGTGTGTGTGTGTGTGTGTGTGTGTGTGTGTGTGTGTGTGTGTGTGTGCGTGCATGCATATATGTGAACGTGTGTGTGTGTGCGTATGTGTGTGTGTGTGTGTGTGTGTGTGTGTGTGTGTGTGTGTGTGTGTGTGTGTGTGCATTTAAGAGAAAACCATTGCAGTTGGCATGGGATTAGAACTAATAATGTAATATTAGTCAAAAGATTGTAAAAGGCAACTTAATACTGATTTATATTATAAAAAAAAACCCTGTAGTTTTGCTCTTCATGCCAGTGCGTAAAAAGTCCATTCCTATTGTGTGTAGCCCAGCTAATCACTCAGACCATGTCAGGCCTGTAAATCAAGATCAGCTGTGGCAAAACCCACAAACAACGGCACCAACAATGCATCACCACCATCAGCATCAACACCAACAAACACCCTCACCACCAACACTACCACCACCACCACTACCACCACCAGCCAACAACACAACTGTGACACCAACAACACCAGTGAAATTGCAACACACAGACACTGCCAGCAGCAATAACAACACATCAGCAAGAACACTAGTAGTAGTACCAACAACTCCAACAAACACAACAACAACAACAACAACAACAACAACACACACACACACACACACACACATGCATACACACACACACACACATACACACACACATGCACACACACACATGCACACACGCACACACATGTGCATGCACACACACATGTACACACACACACACAGACACACAGACACACACACACACACACACACACACACACACACACACACACACTCGCACACTCACACACACACACACACTCGCACACTCACACACACATACACACTCACATTCGCATACACGCATGCATGCACGCATGCACGCACACACACTCACTAACTCACATACTCACTCACTCACTCACTAACACCACACTTGCTCCCATACACAGACACACAGACACACACACAGACACACACACACACACACACACACACACACACACACACACACACACACACACACACACACACACACGCAGAGCTGAATAGGTGTATAATAGCTACCCAGAGAATGATGATGAAGACTACTACCATTATGCAACATGGCTTTGAGTTGCCTGACCATCCTGGGGAAGCAGGTTTTAATTCAGGAGGCAGTGACAGAAAAAAAAGGCGCAGCAGAAGGGCATTGGGGGGGTCATGATCTTGAAGCGGCCCAGCCCTCTTTGGGGTGTAAAGAGCTAAGGGTTGAAACATCTGCATGAAATAATAATAATGATAATAATAATGAATACTTATATAGCACCTATTTTCGGCTAGAGACCAAGCTCTAAGCGCTTTACAATCCACACTCGTTTACACAACGGGCTGCCTACCTGGGTAGTGCCGACTGAAGAGCTGCCAGCTGGCGCTTCATTCAGTCGTTTCCCGTGTTATCCAGTCAATATCGTTCAATATCGTTCACTCATCATTTCCTTACTTCCTTCATTCTTTCCATTTCTCACACGCAGGGTGCATGCTATGTGTAATGTGTCATCCATACCAGTGGCAAAACTGCCTACTCTTCCGAAAGTTGGTGATGGGATTTTACGTGTGTGTAAGATGTTATGCGTGCGTTCACACATTGAACCTTGTTTATAGTCTCATTCAAAGGGACTGTATGGGAAATAGAGTCAGAACCAATGTTAACTCCAAAGGAAAAATCCCCCTGTACCGAAACGGTCTGGCACAGATTCGAACCTGCAACCCCACGATCACCAAGATGAAAGCGGGCGGGGGCTTCTTCTTCAATGAAGTTCTGCTGCCCTTGTTTTCCCTTGATTTTCTACCTACAGTGTGTGTTTTTTGTGTTTTTGTGTGTGTGTGACAGATCTATAGTTCCTTTGAGGACTATGAACAGGTGTTTGGTGCATCGAACATGGAGTATATCCAGGACATTGTGAGTACACTGCTTTTTTGTTTTTTCTTTTGTTTTGGGATATTGGTTGATTCATTGATCAACTGATTGACTGGTTGCTAATAGATTGATTTGTAATTTTGGTAATTTGTCTTTTTTTCCCATCAGATTGGGATGTATACTTAATTCTCTTCAGTTCTTTTCCTGAATTTCGATCACCGGTGATCGACGGTTTTCTTCCGGAATTATGGCATTTAAAACAACAATTTTGTTATCTGAAGCACAAAAAAAAAACAAAACAAAACCCCGAAGTAGACACATTCATCGCAAAAATATTATTGTTTCAGAAATAAGGCGCAGAATGTTATGAAAAACTAAAAAAAAATTCATGCAAAATGCAAAAATCTCAAAAACTGTTGAGAGTTGGATATGTGACCTGCACAGTGAATTCTCTGTGGAGTTGAGTGTCACATTCAGGCTGATCTGAATGTGTGTGTGTGTGTGTGTGTGTGTGTGTGTGTGTGTGTGTGTGTGCATGTGTGTGTGTGTCCACAAGTCAGGTCAAGGCCTGTTGCTTTAAAAGCAGAACAGACCGCAAAGGCAACCTCAGAATTGCAAGCAAGTTGAAAAGAAAGAAAGAACAACAATAACAGAACTATGTATAAATAAGTAATGTCAAGACTGTCATTAGACAGCAGATCAGTTAAGAGGTTAACCAAGCCTTACACTTCAGCACAATATTTCCTCTCAGTTGAATTTTGTATGGATTTACGGTCGCTTGGTTTTGTTTTACCCAGTGAAGAAACTCCATCCATTACTTTAGAAACACACCAAACAACCGCCAGTCATCAGCATTGTTATTATCTGTGGTTGATGAGAAAGTGTGATGACTGAGAACTAGAAGTTGATTGTTGATTTTTTTTTTTTCTTTCTTTTCTTTCTGCTTCACTTCTGCTTTTCAAACTGCAACGACTGGCTGAGAGCAATTGTCCAGAGCAAAGCTTGTTCATGCTGTACTGTGATGTGTGCCATGCACAGGTGTCAACCCAATTCTCCTCATTTTACAACTTCCCATATTGAAGAGCATTTTTTCCCATATTCTGAGCCCCAGAACCTTACGTTACGGAAAATACAAGAACATGAACAAAAATTGCTGTGAACACAATGTAATACTCAGTATCAGGCAGAACTTCTTGAAACAAATGTCAGTTTAAGACAGTTTATGAATAACACTTACCCATCCAGCAGAACCTCCTCTTCCATTCCAGCAGCAATGCATCACATAAGACAGTTTGTAGATCAAATCACACACCCTATAGTGAAACACTGACGATGATGCAGAATTAAAACTGTTTATAAACCCATTGTTTACACACTCTTCCACTCTACCAACATCATGAGTCCATCAAAGTCACAAACCAATTTGTTCTCTACGCACTTTCCACTCCTACCAACATCATTAGTCCATTGAAGTCAGGAGTATATCATTACTTACTGTGATCAACCAAATTTTCTAAATCAGTTTTACCCCCGTATTGAAACTTGCATACGGCCGTTCTGTCCCAAAATCGTAGGTTTCCTATACAGCAATATGCAAAAACCGTATAGGTTGACACCTATGGCCATGTAATATGTAGCTGGGCATGCCATGTAATATGTAGCTTGGCATGGTGTGTAATATGTAG
>JADBJO010009147.1:55289-87050 GCA_016801955.1 Conus betulinus
TAGATGATCAGTGGAAGTTCCAGGGGTTGTTTTTTCTTCTGTCTGCAAGTTGAGTAGGTCATGCGTTGTGACTTTCTGTCACTCCTTTCACATAGTCTGTCAGGAATGCCAATTGATTGGGTGAGAGGGGAGGGGGTGCAGTGACACACAAGTAGGTGTGACCGAAGCAGCTTGTGCTTTGTCTGGCCGGGTTGAAGCCTGTCCAAACGAAGCTGGACCATAGTGCATGGTCGTACACTTCTCTGTAGGATAGAATCCAGAATCGGTGCCAGGGTCTGGTAGTTCTCGATGTAAACCTGGGAGTCTTGACAGTTTTTTTTAAGGAGTAGGTCTGTTATCAGTGGTCATGAATCAGTAAGATAAGATAAGCAGGATTAGGCAAGGTAATGTCATGTAAAAGGTAAGGTAAAATGAGATTAGGTAAGATAAGTGTAAGTGCGGCTAGGTAAGATGAGATAAGGTAAGGCAAGGTAAGGTAAGTAGGGGTAGATTCGGTAAGGTAAGGTAAGGTAGGGTAAGCCTACGTAAAGTAAGGTAAGCAGGTAAGGTAAAGTAAGATAAGTGAGGGGAAAATAAGGTAAGATAAGTTGAGGTATATAAGGTAAGGCAAGGTATTGCGAAGTAAGGCAAGGCCACATAACTAGGATAAGAATTAAGACAGTGAAGTAAGGCAAGGCCACATTACAGGGATAAGGATTTGGACAGTGAAGTAAGGCAAGGCCACATAACAAGAATAAGGATTGGGACCATGAAGTAAGGCAAGGCCACATAATAAGGATAAGGATTAGGACAGTGAAGTAAGGCAAGGCCACATAATAAAGATTGGGACAGTGAAGTAAGGCAGGGCCACATAATAAGGATAAGGAATGGGACAGTGAAGTAAGGCAACAAGGCCACATAAGGATAAGGATTGGGACAGTGAAGTAAGGCAAGGCCACATAATTGGGAAGGAAGTAAGGCAAGGCCACATAATGGATTGGGACAGCGAAGTAAGGCAAGGCCACATAATAAGGATTGGTTAGACTAACTGGTCAGTGTTGGGTATGTGTTGAGCCAGAGGCGTGTGACAGAGTTTAAGATGAGTGTTGGAGAACAGAGAAGAAGATTGGTTTATATAAGTTGAGCATACGGGAGGGGCTTGATACGCTGTCAGCACAAACCCAGGCACCAAACACAAGAAGGAGGAAAAGAGGGAAGGAGGCGGCGGAAGAGAAAGGACACCAACACATCACGGACAACACAGAAAAAGGGGGGCCAAAGGCGGCCACACACTGGATGTGGCGATAGGTTAAACAGTCCGGCAGGCTCTCATCTCGCCCTCATACGATCGTTCACACTGTGTGTGAAGTGTACAGCTTTGATATTCGACTGTACCCACGAGAGTAAGGTAAGAAAGGGTTATATAATAGTATTAGATAATATAGTAGTAGTATGTAGTGTATCGGAGGGTGAGTGATGGAGTAAAGATAAGCAAGGAGTGAGATTTGGTGTATTGTGTCGGTGAAAGGTGATGAGCATGTAATAAACACTATTTATTGTTTATTTCCTCAGACCCACCCTGTGGTTAATACCAAGGTTACAAATCCTTGTAACTGTACATCTTATATTTGCTATGTAGCATGTGTGATGTGTGTGTGTGTGTGTGTAGGTGTGTAGTGAGGAAGTGTGGGATTTAATGCAATGTAAGCTATTGTGTGTATATTTGTGTGCGTGTGTTGTGTATGTGTGTGTGTGTGTTGATGTGTGTGTTGTGTGTGTGTGTGTGATTTGTCTGCTGTGTCTGTAACATGACTCTAGGGTATGTTGTAAATGTTGCATTGGTTTGCATGCCATGTCAATTTGAAGTTTTTTTTTTATTTTCAAAAACGATGTTGATGCCAAACCTTTCTTGTCCCTGTTTCTCTGTCGTCTTTAGGGTAGTACCACCAGGATTCTTGGTAATGGTGTCCTTTGCTGTACACTGTGCTGAGATCACTGAAATAACTAGCTGTGATCCTAATGCTTGCCTTGTGTGTTGGGAGCGGCAAAAGAGAATCTTGCGTTCAGTGATAACCAGGGGTGATGGGTGGGTGTGTGTGTGTGTGTGGTGTGCTGTTTTGTAGTATGTAATTGAATTTGTTTTTGAAAATTGGTGTTTGTTTGTTGTGTGTTTGTGTGTGTGGTGTGTGGTTGTTAAGTTTTTGGTGTTGTTGTTTTAAGTGGTGGATTGGGTTGGTGGGTGGTAAAGGGTGTGTGGGTTTGTATTGTGGAAGGGGTGTGTGTGGATGTGGGTGGGTTGTGTGTGTGTGTGTGTGTGCAAGTGGGGGCGTGGTGCACACGTTCAGGTTTCGTTGGCTGTTTAAGGTGCGTAGCAAGATTATGTTTTGTGGGACAAATGGGGGTAGCTTGGTTGGCATTATTGGCCTATATAGAGAATGATTCGCACAACAGACTGCTGCATGAACTCGCTTGCCTGATTTGGTGGTTAGGGGTGTGTGCATGCTGTGTGGGAAGCAGGGGATGGGCTATGACATTTTGTATGTATAAATCACTATAAACCTAATACCCCCCATTGTGTGTTTGGAGGGTGGTATGGCGGATATCTGTTCATAATCGGATAAACATTGAATAGGCAACGAACGGTGATTAGATAATGAGTGTTTAGTGGAATGTAGTGTTCTTGGTACAACTGAAATACCGAAAGACGGTGATATTGTGTGATGGTGATTGTTTTATGGGATTTTTGTTTTTGTAATGATTAAGGGGGTGTTCGCACAGATATTACTGTAAAGCATCTCACGTTTGTGTGGTGATGTTCAGGTTGGTGGTATACTGACATTGTAAATGGGTGCTAATATTGAGATCATTTCGTGTAATCATAGGGTTTACATCAAGGATGAACCTTTAACTGTGGACATGTGGTGTTTTGTAGTTGGTGCCGTGCTTGCGGTTAGAGCGGCTATAGCGACGGACATAGGAACGAGGGAGAGCGTGCGGCGAGTGGGGGTCTGTTTGTATTGTGGTATGTGTTGTTATGTGTCTGCAGGCAGATAGTAGAACTTGAAGCTCAGCGGCTAGTGGGGCTTGTTGTGTGGTGTTGGTGGTTGTTGTCAATCAGAATTATAATCGCAGGCTGAAAGGAATATGGTGGTATAGGGGTTTTGTTGTTTTGTGCCGTGGGGTTTTCACAATGAGTAACCAGGAGCGACCACACAGAAGGAGTTTAAGGATAGTTGAGGGGTGGGGTGGATGGGGGGTGGAAGGGAAAGAGGGTGGTGGGGGGGGTGGGGAGGGTGAGGTAGGGGGGAGGAGGGGGAGGGTAGGGGTGGGTGAAGGCATAGGGTGAGGGGGGGGGAGGTGGGGGGGTAAAGGGTAGGGGGTGAAGTGGGTGTGGGGATTGGGGGGGAGAAGGGGGGGGTGGGTGGTAGGGGAGGGGGGGGGGGGGGGAGTTGGCGGTGAAGGGGGGGGGGGGGTGGGAGTGGATGGGAATGGGGGGGGGGAGAGGGGGAGGGGATAAAGGGGTAGGAGGGGTGGGGGTTAGGGGGGTGGGGGGGTGGGTGGGGGGAAGGGGGGGGAAGGAAGGGTGGGGGGGGGTGGGGGGGGGATGGGGAGGGGGGGGGGGGGGGGGTGGGGGGGGGGGGGTTGGGGTGGGTGAAGATGAAGTGGGGGGTGGTGAATAGTAAGTAAGGAGGGGGGGGTGGGAGTGGAGGGTTGGGTGGGGAGGGGGGAAGGGGGATGGGGGGGGAGGGGGGGGGGGGAGGTGAGGGAGGGGGGGGAGTGGGGGGTGGGGGAGGGTGGATGTACTGGGGAGATAGGTGGGGGGATAGGATGGGGGTGTGGGGGGGGGGGGTGGGAGAGGGGAGGGGGGTAGAGGAGATAGGGGGGGGGTGGTGAGAGGATGGGGGGGGTGTAATGTAAAATGGGGGAGATGGGAATAGGGGGTTATGTGGGTAGGGGGTTGGGGAGAGGGGTAGTTGTAAGCGGGAGGGTGGGGTAAGTGTGGGTGAGTATGGGTCAGGGTGTGGGCAGGAAAGTTGGTGTGAGGATTGGGTGTTAGAATGTAGTGGTATGGGTGCGGCCCAGCCTGGGAAGAGGCGTGACAACTGAGAAAGGTGGCCTGGATTAGGTTGCTTTATTGTAACAGACTGGAATGAGCGGGTGATAGAGACCGGTGGTATCAAAACCGTAAACAATGCTCACGTTGCTATCATTTGTAATGTTGGGTGTATGTCATATCAAGGGCTAGGGCATCATGGTGGAGGGAATTAAGTAGAACATATGACGTTGACTGAGTGTCCGGTTTGTTAATGTCCATGTAACGTGCTGTTAGTTCTGCCAGATGCCCCCCACCCAAACTAACAGGAACCGCCATGGTGATGCTCTGTTGGTGCTGTGCTCGCTCGAATCAAAGTCGAACCGAGATATCACCGGCACGAGGAAACCGGGTGATGTGAAAAATTGTGTAGGTGTGAGGTAGCATATGTGGGTGACATGAGTTAGACATTTTGTGTGCATTATTTCTGTATCATTGTGTGTTTTGTGTGTGTGTGTGTGTGTGGTGTTTGGTATGGTGCGCGTTGACGTTGTGTTGTACGAAGCCAGTTCTGGGTTTTCTATGTGCAGAGATACGAAAAATTATCGAGCTTGTATATTTGTGTGTGATAAGGGAACCAAGCGCATGGGCAGGACCGCATAGTAATTCACCGTGTGTATAGGGCGGTATTGTTGGTGTCGTGTGTCGAGGTAAGTGAAAAAAGGGTAGGCTGGGGTAAAATGTGGGGCCAGTTCCAGGTAAGCAAAAAAACCGCAACAAAAACTAAATTTTTATTTTAATGATGGTGGTTTGTTTTTTTTTTTATGTATTTGTTTTTACATCTAATGATATTTGATTTTGTGACATTGTGGGTCGCTGGTAGCGAGGGACACTGTTGAGAGACATATACGGTGTTGGTTGGCTGGTGACAAGGGTAGCGGGGGGCAGGTTCCTTGCGCATGGAACCAAAGAGTGTACTTTTGAGACAAGGGTGGGAGTGGGTAGTGGGAATTGGCAAAGTAACCGAACACGTAAGGACATTGGGTACCTCAAAAAATGCACGGTTCAGTTACAAACCAAGAAAAATAAGTCGCCGCCCAAAGATACGATACACCGACAAGGTGGGGGATAAGTATAAACAAATTACAGATATATATCAATCAAAAACACAGATAAAAGTAAAAATCAAGGAAAGACCATCGGTCCGGTTTGTGGAGAGTGCAAACTCACGTCAGCAAGGGAGGGAGGTAAAAATACAATAATGTTAGCAAGGAAACCAAGAAAACACACAGGAGGAATATGTAAGTGACTGACTCAACCATGAAGGGGACACAAAAAGTGAACGCATTGGCAAGGAGATGTGAGGCATGTCAAAATGTAATAAATGCGCGTGACGTGGTTAAGATTAGGTTTCAAATCAGCAATATCATGCTTATAATGCAGGGTAGCGTGCCTAATGTGTTGGGACTAAATGCTTGGAATCTCACAAGCTGAAGTGAGATTAGTATCAGCGACCGTTACTGTGGGCGTCAATGATAGAACAAACGCAAAACAATAGCTTGGAGAAGGTTTGGGCGAGCAGAGAGAGATATAGGAGGGAGATGAGAAGAGAGAAAGAGAGAAAGAGAGAAGGTTCTAGAAGAGATAGTAGAGATAACTTTTAAATACAGTGGAGCAATGTTTTATATGTTTGTGGCCTGCCAACAGACCAGTAACATAGAGTGCTTTAGCACAATAGTATTGACATAGGAATCCAGAACTGACGTTAGTAGTAATCGACTCAAGATTTTTATGCAATAATATGTTCTGTGCGCCTGTTGCGGTGTCATTGCAGTAAAAGATATAATATCGTGACATTAAAGGCTGAACAGACTCTGTTCCTCAACTCCAAAGTAAATGTCGGCAGCTTTGACCTCTGGATATTTACCATTGACTTTTAATGCTTTGATAGAATATTTTATCTCCTAGTAACAATAGAGAGAATCTAGAGGAGAGGAGAGATAGAGGGACTAGAGGGAGAGAGAAACAATGTCACCGAACTGGATCAACGACGCCTGCAGAATCAAATTCATTATACCGACAGCGCTCAGTAATGTACCGAAACAAACCCGGTACAGAAAAAAAAAAAACAATCAAATTTGAACTCCCTGGCAAGTTCAAATGTGTACAATCCAATCTTTGTACTGTATGAAAGTTGGTGGCGGGAGTCTTGGGGGGGGGCCCTCAGTCAGGTATTAAATCAGGGGTCTGGGTGTTGTTGGGTGTTGCGTTGATATAGGGTGTCTGTGCAATGTTAATTGCGTAGGTGTGTTGTCGTGAGAAAGGTTATTTATTGCTTCGATTGAGGCATTTTGTGATCGGTACGTGCAATCGTTAGAGTGGAAGCTTTCCGTTGTGTGTGTGTGTGTGTGTGTATGTGGTGTGTGTGTGTTTTTTGTGTGTGTATGTGGTGTGTGGGTTTGCATGCCATGATTGTCATGGGTGTGTCGTGCATGGTGGTGTGTGTGTGTGTGTTTGGTGTGTTTTATGAGTTTGTGCATGTTGTGGTGTGTGTGTGTGTGTGTGTGTGTGTGTGTGTGTGTGTGGGTTAAGAGTGTGGGGAGGGAGGGACAACGTGCACACACACACACACACACCACACACCCAAACACTACACAATCAGACTTGCACGTATAATATGTATTGATTTTGGTGTTGTCGTGAATTCAGTGATATCACTTTTTTTTTACCTGAAGTTTCTTTCATTTACATACATACACACTCTGTTGCACCTACCTGGTACCACCTGCTGAACAAATTGCCATGAGCATCCTTTGCTTCCCGTACTGACCTTGTCTGGACAACATTATGAAGCATGTCGATTGAACAGGTTCATTTGCCATGGCTTCTCTCTTTGATGTTGTTGTCAGCACTGGTTTGCTTGATGTGTCCAGCTGTATTTTTTTGTGTCAGTTCATGTTTGTGTGGGTACTCTTTGCTTTAAAATCTTCACACTCACTCTGTTGTGATCCGACTATGACTCCAGTCATCTCCACCTGCTGTGTGTCTGGCTTCCCTGGCCTCTCCTGTCTGCACCCTCTAACCCCCTCACTCTTAAATCTGGTCTGACACATGGAGAAAACACGGTGTCCATTGTTGTCCACAACGATTAGTTACCCCGAGTCACTCAGCCTGTATCAGGTTCTCCTGTCACACCGTTTGGGCAGTTTCAACGTGTGTTTTCATAGGTATTTGTCATTTCCCTTTCCCCACACCTCTAACCTCCATGTGGAATGCCTGGGGATTTTGCTAGTAAAAATTGTTGATTCCTGCCTTGATGGATGTTCTGTGCTAATAAATT
Source organism: Conus betulinus (assembly GCA_016801955.1). Lineage (NCBI taxonomy): Eukaryota > Metazoa > Mollusca > Gastropoda > Neogastropoda > Conidae > Conus > Conus betulinus. The sequence continues at coordinate 62,642 of JADBJO010009147.1, forward strand.
CCCCTTTTCTGTCGAGTAGGTGTAAAGTGTTACTCTTTTTTTTTTTTTCTTTTGAGGTATTGGTTAGGGTTAGAGAGGCGAAGGGCCAGTAGTCGAGTAAGGTGTAAGCACGACGAATTTTGATCATAGAAAGTAGCAGGGGAGAGGAGAGCACTGAAAAAAAAAAATGCAGCGTTCGGATAGGTTTTGGTGCTAGAAAAACGCTGCTTATACTATGCTTAACTTCACGTTGACTTGAAAGCAGCAGTTGTGCAGATTGTTTGTGAGCTAATGGTGGAATAGATAGAAAATGTGCCAGCAACTGCTATCATGGGGATCACTTTAAGGGCAAATTACCATGTATGTTCTGTTCATGTTAGCGTGCTGTTTGCTTGTGCAGAATAAAGATCTGATACAATTACACATTTTGAAAAACTGGTGCTATTTGTTTGTACGCCCTAGTTTGAGATTCAAAGCGCAAGTCATACCATCATTCACCTTAAAAAAGAGCATCTTTCAGGTGTGTGTGTTTGAGAGAAGTAAGTATACCAGCAAGTTAACAGCCATCTATACCTCTGAACGTATGGGAAGTTTCATGGGGCATTGGGGGGGGGGTATGAATGTTGTGCAGAGAATGTTAAAAAAAGAGTGTTGGATCAAGAATGAGGGGGGAGAAGTGAAAATTAAAAAAGAGTCTTGGAAGGAAGGAGGAAAGAGAAGGAGGAGGGGAGGGACTGAGTAAAGAGGAAGAAGGAGGATAGAGGAAGGTAAAGAGTGATGCAGAGTGGAGAGAGAGGAGGATGCGAGAGAGGAGAGAGAGGCCAAAAAATTCTTTAGAGCAAGGTAGATAAAGCACTGACGTACTTGTTTTACACAGAGAGAGAGAGAGGATGGGGTGATGTGTTTGTTGCTATTGACTGTTTACATTAGTTTGACCTCTGTATATGTTATTTGTCGATATGCGTGATGTTGGTCATGTAATTTGTGTATATCTGATTGTTGTATGTGTGATTGTGCGTATTGATTGTGTGGGTAATTTCTTGTATGATTGTGTGTGGTTATTTAATTGTATGTTTTGATTGTTTGCATGCCATGTTGTGTTGTGTTGGTCCGTCATTTGATCCATGTCTGGTGTTTAAATCCATGTAACTGTTTGTATATGCCCATTTAAAGACTGTGTTGGTCCCATTTTGAATTGTGTAGGTTGATTTGATTGTGTGGGTCTGCTTGATTGGTAGGCTTGTATAATGTAGATATGTGTTGATCCATGTAGGCCATATGCTTGCCCTGGTTTGATTGTATACGTATCCGTTTGATTATGGAGACCCCACTGATTGTATAAGATCTGGTTTGCCTTTTATGTGTAGGACATTTGACATTCTTTAGCTGGTTTCTGTTTGATTGGTAGTGGCCATTTGATTTGTGGTTTAATACCATTTACCCTGAATTGTAGCATTTTGGTTCATGATTGGTTAAATGTGGCTTGAGGACGACTTGATGTTTGAAGGCGTGGTTGATTGGGAAGTATGTGTGGGGTGTGGTGTGGGTGTCAGGTTTTGGATTTGGATGTAGAGACCCTTTGATTGTGTAGATCTGTGTGACAGCATTGTTCCTTTTCATGTGGAGTTCCTGTGTGACTGTGACAAGTCTAGTTTGGCTATCAGCTGGTTTCATTTTGTGGCATTTGCCTTTCTGAAAATTGCTGGGATTTCATACTCATTTACCTACATTCTCATAAAGTTAGCATTTTTCCTTCATCACCTGTTGGATTGATGTGGTTTTCCTAATGTTTGATTGAGGACGACTTGATTTGAGTGATAGAGTGATTGATATTTCCAGTGTGTGTGTGTGTGTGGTGTGTGTGTGTTGTGTGTGTGTGTGGAGGAAACAGAGAGAGAGAGTGAGAGAGAGAGAGAGAGAGAGAGGAGAGAGAGAGAGAGAGAGAGAGAGAGAAGAGATGCGAGAGAGAGTTCACTCTTTTTCACTCTTTTCAAGTTTAACTTTAATTTTTTTATGAGGATTTTATTATGGTCCTATGATGCGTTATTCATTTCCAAGCCTTTTTTACTTTGAAAAATATGCACACTTGAATGATTATGGAAAACTGTAGCATTACTGTATTGGCTGTGGTATTATTGTGGTTTGTTTTTTTTTTTAATGTTATAACATTGCCATTAACAGTGCACTGAGATTGGTGATATAATTCTGTGGTGTAATGTTGTTTATGGAATTACTATGAATTTGGGGGTTAAGTTTGGTTTTGTAAGTAGCATGTCACCATGTCAATATCGTTATTATCCTGAGTGGTCATTGGGGGGGGGGGGGGGAAATGTTATCAGTGGGCATTGGGGGGGGGGGGGGGGGGTGATGGTGTATTGGGATAAGGGAGAGAGAGGAGAAAGAGAGGAGAGAGAGAGAGGAGAGAGAGAGAGCATATTGTGTGAGGTGGTGTGTGTGTGTGTTTTTTCTCTGGTGTTTTCGGGTGTGTGCGTACATGTGAATGTGTGTCATATGAGTGTGTTTAACGTGTAAATGTGTGTGTATAATGTGTGTGCAATGGTGTGTGTGTGTGTGTGGTGTGTGTGTGTGGTGGGTGTGGTGCGCGTGCATGTATGTGTGTGTATGTACATGTGTATGTGTGTACGCGTGCGTACGTGGTGTGCTTGTGTGTGTGTGGTGTGTGTGTTTGTTGTGTTGTGTGTGTGTTGTGTGTGTGTGAGAGAGAGAGAGGAGAGCGAGAGATGAGAGAGGAGAGAGAGAGAGGAGAGAGAGCATGTGTGTAAGTGTGGTGTGGGTGTGTGTGTGTGTGTGTGTGTGTGTGTTGTGTGCAATTGTGCATGTGCATATGCGCTGCCCCATGCGGTGCGCAAACATATATATGTGTATATCTGACATCCGGTGCTGTGACAAAATGATATAAAAAGCCCATGGTTCAGAGTGAGTATTTGGCCGACCCTTCATGATGATGATGATGATGATGATACCGATGACGATGGCGATGTTTAAGAGGTGTGTGTTCTCTCCCCTCCCCAGGGGCAAGAAGAAGATGGAGAAGGCATTGCTGCAGGCGAAGGATGAGGTGCAGGGCCTGGCAGAGAAGCTGCAGTCAGCACAGGCCGGTGAGTTGTGACGGTCAGTCAGGGCTCTTGTTGCCCCTCCAAAGACACAATATACATACCTTATTGATGGGATTGAACACAGTCACACATGCAGAGATCGATTCTTAGCTGAGCAAGAACGAAAGAAAGAAAAGGCCCTGGTTGATACATGGTTTGAATGTTATTATATTCAAAGTACCCTTTAGATTATGCCTTAGGCATTGGTCGACCATTTTAAAGTTACAAAAAAAAAAAAACCCCGCGGGATTTAATCTTTCAAAATTCTATGGTGGGCATAGTTGGAGCTGATCAAAGTATGCTGCAGGAGCCTGCAAATCATTTGCACAGTTTTCCCAGTAGGTGTAATAAAGAAAAAAAAAAAAAGATGTTGTTTATCTCTTGACTTGGCCGGATACAGGTAAGCCTGTGTAGTATTGCATCTCACATAAGGCAAGTCAGCCGCAGTGGCAAAGTGGTTAGCGTCGCAGACTCCAGGTTATATTCGTGGTCAGACGGGTGTTCATATAATTTTATATATAATGGCTACCAGACTAAACGGGGCACTCAGTTAAAGAAGGTTACTCACTGTGTGAGTATGTATGTTTGACGTTCTATTTGAAGTGAAGAAATATAATTGTGAAAACGATAATAAAATACAAAATACAGTAACCACTTTATCTTCATAGGGAAAATGTGTGGTGGTGTAAAAAAATACAAACACAAAATGCGCCAATATTCATAATTTATTTTTTTAGCAACAAGTGTAGTGCAGAGTTTTAAAGACCGAATGATCTCTCAGACACTGATTTTGGTCAACACAGAAAGAATGGAGAGCAACAGGTAACTATGAACAGAGGAGAGAGGGGCGGATGATAGCAAGATGAAAATATGAACCCCCACCTCTCTCTCTCTCTCTCTCTCTGTCTCAATGTCAATGTTGTGCTCTTGAATTTGTACCACTGTAAGTCAGCTCATTGTTCTCAGTTTGTATTATTCACGAAATATTCAATATTTTGTAACATTGAGAATGTGTTGACTGTAAAGCGATATAGCCACATCACCACTGTGAAATGTTTTCTGGGGAAAAAAACTGTCCCACACACACACACACACACTCACACACACACACACACACACACACACACACACACACACACCACACACACACACACACACACACACGTGCATCGTGAGTATGAGTTAGTTTCAGAACAAAAAAGTGACAGTGGGGAAAAAAGAGGATGGAGGCCCCACTGTTTATAAAAGAAAAAAAAAAAATAAAAAGATAAGAAAAAAAAAAAGGGGGGGGGGGGGGGGGGGGGGGGTTGAGGAGAGCAAAACAAAGAAAAAGGGGGAAAAATTTGAGGCTGGAGGGCAAAAAAAAAAGTTTTGACGTCAGTTCCCCAAAAGTCTTTGGAATGAGACTCTAAACCAAGATTCCATGTATGAACGCACACTCAACTTTGTGCGTACTTGTTGTAAAATTCCACCACCAACTTCCAGAAGAGAAAGCTAGTTTGGCCATTGATAGGATGACACATATGGACATAGCATACACTGAAAGAGTGAAGTATGAACAAAAAAATGGACAGACGGATTGGCATGGGAAATGTCTGAACGTAGCATCAGCAAACAGCTCTTCAGTTGACGCTACCCAATTAGGCAGTCCAAAGTGTAAAAGAGATATTTCGGATTATAAAGCACTTACAGCTTAGTCTTAAACCAAAAATAAGTGATATATAAGCGCTCTTAATAATAATGATAAAGATAGTAGTACTGCTACTACCAATAAAAAAGTAATGATGATAATAGTACGACTACTACTACTAATAAAATAATGATTAAAAAAAACATGACCCGATCCAGTGCTGTGTGGGTATAGTGACAGACCCCGGCGTTGTGTGGGTAGGGTGGCTGACCCGGTGTTGTGTGGTAGGGTGGCTGACCGGTGTTGTGTGGGTAGGGTGGGCTGACCCGGCGTTGTGTGGGGCAGGGTGGCTGACACCCGGCGTTGTGGGTAGGGTGGCTGACCCCGGCGTTATGTGGGTAGGGTGGCTGATCCAGCATGTTGTGTGGGTAGGGTGGCTGACCCGGCGTTGTGTGGGTAGGGTGGCTGACCCAGTGTTGTGTGGGTAGGGTGGCTGACCCAGTGTTGTGTGGGTATTGTGACTGACCCAGTGTTGTTTGGGTGGGTGGCTGACCAGTTTTGTGTGGGTATTGTGAACTTTGACCCAGTGTTGTGTGGATAGTATGACTGACCCAGTGTTATGTGGGTATTGTGACTGACCCAGTGTTGTGTGGGTATTGTGACAGACCTGATCGAGAAGGAGAGAAGCTGCAGGCCACTTTTCAAGCAGCTGGAAGGCAAGAAACTTGGAAGTCCAGAAATTCCGCACTGCTGCCGATCTGGCCAAGGTGGGTTTCTCCTCTCATTCCTCTTCCACCACTCTCTCCTTTGGATGTTTGTTCATGGAGAGAGAGTTTCAGGGGAGAGAAGATTTGGGAGGGTGGAGGAGAGATAAGGGTTGTCTCCCGCAACTGTGAGAGCGGACAGCGGTGGACTGATTGAAGGGCGTTCCACTCCTTCAGTCTTTGGGAGCTGGCAGTGTGGAAGAGGAGAGCAGTGATGGGAATAGAGGGATCAGGCAGAAGAGATTGAGAGAGAGAGAGAGAGAGAGAGAGAGAGAGGAGAGAGAGAGAGAGAGAGAGAGAGAGGAGGTATGGCATTGCATTGCATGTCAGATATCCGTCCTTTGATGTTCTGCTGTCAGTTCCAGTTTTGTGGAGAGAGGGAGGTCCTTTCAAGGGATTAGGGACAGGAGTGTGTGTGTGTGTGTGTGTGTGAGAGTGTGTGTATGTGCATGTGTGTGTGTGAGAGAGAGGTGGGTAGGCAGGTGGGTAGGAGAGGGTGGGGAGGGGGGCAGGAGAGAGTTAACTCGTGGGGGTGTGTGAGTGTGTGTGTGTGTGTGTGTGTGTGTGTGTGTGTGTGCTTTAGCCCAGTGCTCGATTTGTTGCAAACCAGGGGCTGATGCTGGTAGGGTTAGTGTGATGCTGTGGTGAACAGCACTTAAGGTCAGAGGGAGAGGGGATGTGGTAGAGAAAGGAGGAAAGTGGAAGAGGGAGGAGTGTGTACCATTCTACCATGTTAAAGAGGACGTGTATCCTCTCCTTTCTGGCCTACAAAGTCAGTCCTCGTCATGTTTTGAATGTGTCTTCTGTTCAGACCTTCATCTGCGGATTGTGTCATGTCCTCCTTTTTTTTCTGACAGAAGGCAGCAGCAGTCATATCCTAATATGTGTGAAGTCCAGTCCTTACATTGAAAGAATGAATATACATCCTGAATGTACTATCATACACAGCAGTGCAAATCTCTAAGGGCAGGGGGACCCTGTATTGGCCGGAGCACATCCACTCGGTGTTGTCTGAAATGTTTGCACAAGTTGACTGTCTACTCCATGCCACCTGCCTGGCAGAAAGCCCTCCAAGAGACAGAAGGGCTCCAGGAAGCCATCGCAGAGCGTGACCTCAAGATCCTGGAGCAGAGGCAGCAGCTGACACGCCTGGAGATCGACCTGGCCCAGTCCAACCACCTGAAGGAGAGCAGTCAGAACAAGCTGAGCAACTTCAGCGAGGAGACCCAGGTCTCTTAGCACACCCCCTCCCTCCCACCCCACCCGCTCCTTCCCCCTCCTTATCTTCTCATCCCATCGTCGTGAGGGGAAAGAGGAGTGAGGGGGGCACTGTGTGGTGTGTGGTGAAAAGCACTATTGGTGTTGTCGTGACTTGATATCTGGTGTTGTCATGGTTACAGTGTGTGAACAGGAAGATGCAGTTCTCGCCTCGCCCGCCCTTGGAAACATTGGGAAATACAGTCAAAGTGGTTTTAGTACCCATAGAGTGAGACAGCAATAAACCGAGAGTTTTTTGCTGTTTAAGATTTTTTCATATGACATCTGTAATCAATATGTATCTGAGCCATACCTAATTGTGTACCAAAAGTACATAAAAGGAATCAGCTTGATTAAGAATTAGCGCGCATGAGATTGAAATAAAAAAAAAAGGGGGGGGGGGGGGGGGGGGGGGGGGGGGGGGAGGGTGTACATGGGGGGGTAGGAGGAGAGCGGGGCAGAGTTGCAATACAGGAAGGGAAGCTAGGAAATTAAAGTGTGTGAATGCTGTTGAAGATGAACTGCATTGGCCCGGCCATGTTGAGTATAACCAGAAAAGTGTAGAGAAAATAAGGTGACAGAGAGAAGGCTGTTAGGAAACGGTGTTTTTGGGTAGTTTGACGTTTTATATCAGCTTGATAAAGATGATGCCTGACTGTTTGGTAAAGGTGTAGGTCAGGAGAAGTAAAATATCTGGGAAGCCTTCAACCTTTGTCCAAAACTCTAAAATATCTATCAACTTTTTGTCCATCCAAAACTCTGAAAAATTGAGGAAGCCTTTTGTCTTTTGTCAAAAACTCCAAAAATACTTGGGAAACCAGTCTTGATCCGAAACTGAAAAAAACTCTGTGTGTGTGTTAGCCTTTGGTTTTGTTGAAAACTGTCAAATAGTTGTAAGTGTTTTGTTCTCCCCAAAGAGATTAAAAGATATTGGAAGTCTTTTCTTTATCCAGAACACTAAAAATCTCTGGGAAAGTCTTTCATCTTTTTTCCATATCTGCCTGTAGGCTTACCAAAGGTGCGCATTTTACCTTTTAAGTTGTCATTCAATTGAAGGCAACCAGTTTTGCTTTTTGTGAACTGCTGTCAAGAGGATTTTTGATTAGCTTTTTTTATGGAAAAAAAAAAACCCTAATCTCTTTGACAAGCATAACTTTTTCGTTCTGATATCATTTATTATTCATCTTCACCTGGTTTCTGTTATTCCTCAATGCTGTATATAAAAAGGAATCTGAACTCTTCCCAGCTCAAAGAGGAGGTAGGGAGGAGGCTGAGGGGTTGGGGGGTGGGGGTGATGGCAAATGTGTGGGTGCAGTGCTAGCACTGTTGGTGTTTGTCATGTATGAAGAATTAACATACTGAAACACAAAAAGAAAGTGGGAAAAAAAAAACCTAGGATATTGGATATTTTTGTTCTTCAGTGGGATTTATGTATCTTCATTTGCACAACAATTGTCAGTACTAATTGGTCTAAGCAATTCTCTGTCCCAAAGATGCTCATTAGATCAGAGTTTCAAGGACAGTTGCAGTCAAAATGGAAATTTGAACACAATGTCATGGTATTCTGTTTTGTGTTTCGGTATGCTTTCAGAAGGCTACGTTATAATTATCTGCATGTAAGAGTGTTATTACCTTAGATGTAATTTTCATGTGATATCAGTGATTATTTTTGTGGTGTGCTACCAGAATGCTGACACTGAAAGTATTCTTTTGACAAAAGAAATGTGACTGTGCATAAGTCATGCTGGAAAGAAACTCGCAGTCATCATGTCACATTTAAAAGAATTACAACAACTATTCTGTTATGTTAATGCAAAATGGAAATGTTTGTATGTTACATTTGAAAAAAAACAATTAAGTTGTGTCATGCTTACGCTCATTTGATGCCTAGATCTTCAATGGAATACTCTGAGTATTAAAAAAAAGAAAAAACAACATAATCACTGGTATCACTGAAAATTATATATTCATGTTGTACACTCGTATTTTGCAATAAAAGAAAAACGGATTCTCAAAGACATCAAAGTGTACACGTTGTCCAACAAGTAATCATCCACAGGTAGTGTGCGGTTTGTTTTGCAGATGAGTAGTGTGAGGTTTTGTTTGCAGATGATCAAAACGTACACCTTTGACAAACTATAAATCCCCCATAGTCACAAGTCACAGTGTGTTTATGTTGTAACAGCCTTGCTGTTGTTACTGTTGCTACAGCATGGTGTGTTTGCTTCTTAGTTTTTGTTTTATTAGTTTTTGTTTCTATGGTGTTGCAGCTAGGATGTTTACGACAACAAGGGAAGTAAACTGCGCATTGAACAGTTGTGGCAAAGGGAAGAAAAAAACTCTGCATTGAGAGGAAGGGACAGAGATAAACGTTGCCTACAGCCCAGCCAGCTGAAAATGGCCACATCAGCGCTGTCATGTGCGTTGAGAGAAACAGTAGCATGGGCAGACAGAAAAATGTGTCGGAAGAAATATGAAAAAGTACAGCTCTGTACTATTTGGCAGCACACTCTTCTCTTTGGATAGCAGGCCCCACTTTCACTTTGAGAGATTTGTTGCTGAAAAAAAAAGAAAAAGGAAACGGAGGTGCCAAAGTCTAAAAAGCCACAAGTGTTAGCGTTTTGACATTAAAGTGAAGCATTCTAAGTTGAAACTGAGCTTTCATACGCAATATCCACTGAAGCTGTGGTGTCGGATTTTTTTTTTTTTTCACTGGTTTTCTTTTTGGACCCTGCCACTGTTGATGCCCTCAAGTGTCTGACCAAGTCAGATTCAGTGGAAACTTTCATAGTACTTTGATCCACTTTTTCAACATGATGGTGGGACTAAGAAGGATGGAAAATCCCGCTGGACATGGTTTTGTCTTGAAAAGAAACCAGAAATCAAAATGGCTGACAAAGAACGAAACCCGTCAGTAAAGTTGTTGATTCTTCATTCTTTTTTCAGGCCTCTCTGTACTGAACTTGGCCGTTGTTTCATGAAATGGGGTCTACAGTCTAGAGACCTACATTGTTTTCAGTTCCATGGCTTGTTTGTTTTTTTTTCTTCTTTTTTTTGTTTGTTTGTTGTTGTTAGTGCAGCATTTTGACAGGACCTGTAACAGCATAGCATTGTCAGTGAAATAATAGCAGGCTGTACCAAAAGCGTAGCACTTGGCAGCTCTGTCAAAAAGCTTTACAGCGTGGCGTGTAATGCCGTATAAAAATACAGTGCAATGGAATGCAGTGCATAACACAATGCCAATGCAGTGCAGGTTATGTAGTGCAACTACAGTACAGTACAAAGCAGGTTACAGTACAGGTGCAAGCCATACAATGCCCAGTGTGATACAGTGTAATGTAATACAATACCATTCAATGTAAAACAGTGAAAAACAGTGCAGTGCAATGCAGAACAGTGCAATGTGGTTGGAACGCAGTACGTTTCACACAATATAGTATGATGCAATTGGAAGTTTGACAGTCTTCTAGGCACTCTCCTACAGCTCAGTTAGTCCCAACAGTAGAGCGCCAGCGAGAGTAGTATTATTTCACTGGAAATGCTTTCTTCCTTGAGAAAAGAGTGTTAAGATTTTCAATTTTAAAAAAATCAGGTCAGTTTGGCTAAGTATGTTGAGACTTCAGTTTCAAAAATCAGTTCATCTGTTTTGCTAAGTACCCTTGGCGATCTTTTTGAAAACTAGGGTATGAAACTGCAGCAGCTTCAGTAAAAATGAAACTTTGGTATGTTGCTATTCTGTGATTTAGATAGATATGCAATCTCATGCCGTTAGTTCAATCAAGAAACGTCATTCTACTTTGATTGCGTTTTGAATTGTTTGATATGATTTGATTTGTTTTAGTTGGTGCCACGATGTTGTGTGTTTAGATGTCTGTGCTGATGAGTGTTGAGTTGTTGTTGGTGATGGACATACAACCCCGTTTGAAGCTGCCACATGAAAAATTTCTGTTTTTCCTTTCTGTTTGGTTTGTGTTGGTTGGCTTTATTTTGCAATCAGCATAGTGGACGTTGAATGTGTAACCTTATAAATTGCCACAACTGCTCAGCAAAGAAATATGTTCTTTGGTGGTGTGTGGGAGTGTCTGCACTCTTTATTGGGTCCTTGAATTACTGCAAACCCAGATGAATCTTTTTCCTTTTTTTTTTTTTTTTTTTTTTTTTTTTTTTTTTTTTTTTTTTTTTTTTGCTGTCCCATCTTCTGTGCCCACCTTAGTGGTATTGCACACACATGCCGCTCATTTTCGACACACCCCCATTCCACAGATGGCAATCCCCACCTGGCCCAAGCCACTGCAGCCCTGTCTCCAAGCAATCCACAGGGAGCAGCAGTCAGTGTCAAGCTGTCAATAGGTCAAACCCATGGGAGGAGACACTGCTGCCAAGTCACTTTGGTGGTGTTCAGTGGTTAACCTGTTCTGATCCAACATATGTCAGGACACCACATACTACACCCCCTATTGACAACAAATAATATCCCTCATTTGTGGAGCCGGCATGAGTGAGCTGTCCCTCCCTGAGGGTGCCACCATGTCCATCCAGCCTACCCAGCAACATAACTGCCCCCCCATGGGCTCACTGATACCAGTGACCCGACGGAACCAAAATGAAGGTGTCACAGTACGTTGAGAGGACATTGAAAACTGAGGTCATCACATGAGAGCAGGGCATTGAAGGGCCACAGAATTTGAGATTTTTTTTTATGGTGATTGAGGAGAATGAGGATGATGAAGATGATGGCTACAAGATTTCCATTCTGGTTTGAGGCTGCATGCATGACAGGGCTGTCTGTACTCTGCGCATTTTGTTTTATATATATCCCGTCATCAACCGGAGAGCCTGAGAGATACAGACACCGGCAGTGTTGGTCAGAAGTTTTTAGCAACAAAACAGGGCTCAGGCATGCATCCGTTAAGTGAATGAAACTACTCGACTGTGTGGCGTCCCAGTCTTCCCGAGTTGAGCCCCTAGCATAATCAGTTCTGGGTAGGAGCCGGTAGGTGCAGAAAAAAAAATCCACCAGAACCTCTTGATGGGAAATTTGAACCTATGACCTCCCAGCTGGAATCATCTGCGGAATGGTAAGCACTTTTGCCACAGAAAAAAAGTGGCTGATTACCAATGTGGACTCTTGCTTGTGGACGGATTTCTCACTGAGTAGGCTTTTCCACTGCCTCATTGTGGTCTATAAAGACAAAACAAGATCCAGCTCAACTGTGGCTATCAAAGCATTGGATATGTGTAAGTCAACCAGACAGGCTTTAGTCCGCAATAGTAATTCTGGGCCCTGATAAATATTTGCCATTACCATTTTTGCACATTTATTGCAGAAATTTGCAAACAACTTAATGGACATGGGTGTTCTCATTCCAGGCAATGACTCAACATTCATAAGATGATTCATTGTTTTACACACTCATAAGCAAGAGAATCGCTAATTCCTTTGCACAATTGAGCATGTGAAAGACACACACGGCACAATTTCCTAGTCAGTAATTCGTAGATAAATGAATCTAGAAACAGGACAAAACGATCAGATACAGAAATACCACTTATTTTTTAATTTTAGTTTTTTATTTTTTGTTTTTCTAAATGATCAAATGTTAAGGGCACAAGCCTCTTTCATTAATTTCCATGTCCAATTAAGAGTCGGCTGCAATTCCCATGTTGATAATGGTATATTAAACCCGCTAAATGTTGACCTCATGGAGCGAATAGCATAAGGACAAACATTTCAACTCAGCTTTACTAAATTTCTGAATGGGTAATGATGGAGAGCAGTCTTGGTCAGTTTTTCCCTTGGAGTCCCATGGGGGGGGGGGGGTGTCTCTGTAGACAATGTTATCGTAGTGACCAATGAATAAAAACAGGGACATTTCCAGTACCACGAGTTCACTGGTCTGTCAATAGAACCCGTAATTCCAAGGTGGATTTATTCCATGATTTAGCCCCCCCAAAAAAAAAAAAAAGAATTTTTAATGCTCAGAACCGCCCCAAAAACCGTTAGAGGACAGATGAATCCACCAAGTCAAACAATTGACGTTGTTTCACACTCTTAGGTCTTCCTTATGTCTTCCGTGAAAAGCAAGATCTGCAACACAACTCAGAGACAACGAAAATTACCGATACACACACGTCACTTAAACCACTTAATACTTACTGAATTGATTATAGTAGTAAGATATATCATGATTTTTATTTTTATAGGTTCACATTTTTTGTTTGTGCACAGATTAATTAGCCTGCAGACGACCTAGAGGACGAAACGTTGTCATGGTTTTGTGTTCTCGTGAATTCGCGTTGCACTATGTTTTTGGGCGGAGACCCCCTCCCCCCGCCCCCTTATACATTTATTTCTGAATTTGGTTACTTTCGCCTGCACATGCAGTTGCCCAGCCTCCCTTCCACGAGCTACTGTCATGTATAGTGCTGAACTGTTGATAGAATGATGATGACAAACCACCATCTTGTTATTTCGCCAGTACAGTTCACTGTCTTCTGCATGAGGGTGGTGAATGATGAGAGACCATGGAAAAAATCTCTGCACATGCTTACTGTCTGCCTGTTATAATGGACAACTGAGTAGACCAGTGTTTGGTCAGTGTCCTTTAGTTGTGTCGCGCCCCCCCCTGTTGCATGAACGGTTGTATTTTTTTTTTTCCCCGTGGAGGAATTCAACACCAGAACATTAACTGAAAAGGTATCTTCTTTTTTCTCTGTAACAGGGATTATTTCTCAGTTCTGAAACCGTGAGCGTGACGGGAGGATAATGAGCATACAGTCGTGTTTTTTTTCTGTTGTTCGCTTGGAATTGACTGATGCTCCCTATATCTGTGAATAGGATTGATCGTGATTATGATGATAAAAAAACAGGGAACTTGTGTTTGTTCGCCAACCCCTCTTCCTGCCCTGGATGTAGCTTTCACCTAGTATTCCCAGGGCGTCAAACTGACATTGCACCGATTATGAAACGCCATACACAATTCCAACTGCCTGTATTCCTTAAAAAAAGAAAACACACACAGGGCGTGCATTCTCATCTGTTATGCATTCTGTTATGCCTGGCTACTGATGAGATAACTGTGTAATAAACAGTGCAAGGTGGGTTTTTATTTCAAACCGGAGTGGAGCAATGGAATCTGGGATGTTTTGGAGATGATGACCATTTCTTTGTTTCTGTCATCTAGATGTTATGCTCCTCCTCCACGGCCTTTTGCTTCCTCAAGGCTACCCCCATTTCCACCTTCCCTTCATTCAGCCACACACCTAGGTACTTCCAGTTGCAGCTGCACAGCAAACGACAAACTACCGCCAGGTGAGCCAGCAGTTGTGAGGCAGGCCCACCCCCAGGAGACCTCTGCACTGCTTGCTGAATATCACTTTTTTAAACTCGGGCCGGTGTGTTCTGACACACATTAGGGGGACAACATCCCTTCAGATAGACAGTGATTGTTCAGAAGCTGCAAAATCCAAAACATTAGTTTGAGGAATCCCGCGCCCCATTCACCTGAGCAGTTACGGTAGGTTTGCGGCGCATTTGGGAAAAAAGCAGAAATCGGACGCTCTTCTGACCACGAAAAACTAGCTAAGTTGGAAGTGAGTTAGATGGTGAAATGATTATTGGGAAGGAGAAAGGGGCGCATATTATGAAACAGGACCTGGGGAGGATGAGGGACATAAAATCATTATAGTTAGGAGATGTATAGTGATGTCAATAAAGAAATAATAAACAGGGACATGATCTCGGACATATTCACGTTTCAGTAGACATCCAGAAAACACTATTTTGAGGATGTTCTACCTGATGTGATTTTTAGGTTTGAATGGATTTTTTTTTTCATGTTATGGAAAGAAGGGTTTTTGAACAGATTTTTGCATTAGAAAAAATGATTTAATGACATAAAAAAATCCAGTCTAAGGGAATTGACTTTGACCAGTCCTGATATGGCCCCCCATGTTGTCTGCTGGGCTAAAAAATAACATGAATTGATGTAACAAATGAATAATCCGGAGATGGTGACGACACACACACACACACACACCACACACAACACAACACACACCCACATATACCATATATATTATATACTATATATATAATTATATATATATATATATAATACAGATACATATATACTATAATATATTAAATATATCTATATAGATATATATCATTATATTTATCTGATATATATATAAAATGCTATAGGCACCAGGGACAAGAATATGTTTGACTTTTGGTTATTGTTGGGTGCAGCCAGTTTTTACTTATTGCTGTTTTTCCACCATGGAGCAGGTGGAAATTGTGTGTGTAATGTGCTTATGTGCTCTGTTTTTGTATTGGCATCATAGCACACAAGGGACCAAAACCTGTATGTTTATTTTGGATCAATCTTGCTTGTGTGGTGGTGTATTAATCATGCAGTGTGTGTTCATTATTGTAGCGCTCATCAAATTGGTTTCCCGACTTATATTGCAATCACAGGAATTCACTACTTGTTGTGTTGTTTACAGATGGAGTTCTTTGTATCTGCGGTTGTTTGTGTGGTGTGGTGGGGCCGGGGGGTGTGTGTGGTCTGTGATAGTGTGGGCGTGTGTGTCTGTGTTGTGTGGTACGACAGAGATAGAGAGGAGATGCACGGGAGGAGAATGTAGTGGCTCCAGCCTACGAGCCCGAGAGGAACGCTGTTCCGATATGTACGGGCCCGGTTGGCTACGGAGGAGGAGGAGACGGAGAGGAGGAGAGCGTTTCTAAAAAATTTCATGGACTTTTAAGAAAAAACAAATGGTTGCAGGGGAAGGGAAAAAAACAAAAGGGGACCCGATGGAAGGTGGGGGGGGCAGCCACACACAGGTTTTACGGGGGGGGTCCACGGTGCGGTGCCCGCAGTCTGTGCGGGGCTCTCTGGCGCCTGGAGGGGGGTGCACTGTGCAGGGCCCTCTGCGCGTTCCCAGAACCTCGGCCAGGGAGGAAAACCCAAGCCTCCAAGATCAAGTTCTTTGCACATGGAACTGGGGTCTCACACGAACTCATGCTGACACCCGCAGCCCAACGCTTGTCCATAGAAAACACGCAATTATGAACACCGGAATGACGGTACTGTAAAGTCAGTCTAGACAACAAACTTGCAAAAGGAAGTCTTTGAAGGCCGGGAGCTGCTCCCCCCCGCCCCCTTTTTTATTTTGTAGTTGGCCCCTGAGACGACGGGGGGAAGGAAGAGGGTAGGGAAAGGAAAGGAGTGAGAGGGGAATGAAGGTTGGGGGGTGATGAGACCTGTTTAGGTTTTAGGCAGGATTGTCGGAATGATTCAAAGGGTTTGCCGTATATCTTGGGTATTTTTGAATGAAATTTTAAAAGCTATATCCCCACTATTTTTATGACTCCATCAATTAAAAGATTGGACCCATACTGCTACAAAAAAAAAAAATGTTTCATTTTGTTGAGTCAAAAACAGAACATTAGAGTGAAACCAAAACCCATGGCACGGACTTATTCCTGGTATAAAAAAGGCATGGATCCTTGAAAACCTATTAGGCTTTGTTCTATATACAAACAAAAAATGGGTCCCTAGTAGAACTGATGATGAAGAACAAGGTTTTGTTTCTAAACACAAAAAAATAATGGGTCCCTGGAGACTGATGATGAAACAAACAAAAGCTTTATTTCTAAACAAACAATCAGGGTCCCTGGAGACCTATGATGAAGAACAAGGAGCGTTATTTGACGACTACCGGATTATTTTTAACAGTTAACTCACTAGGAAATAAGCACTTACTTGTAGCTTTCAACCCAGACCTCGGATCCGTCTTCTTCAATGATGGTGTTGCTAACTGGAGTGAACTGGGATTCAGTACCACGTGACCACGGGTCGAACCCTGGGTCTTGTGACTGAACAATTAACAGTTGTTGTGCAACCGATGGCAAGGTGAGTCTACCCCGGTCCCTGTTAAGTGTGGGGTTGTTGGTGCATATGGATAGCCTCCTTCACCCCAAGTTTGAAACTATCTATTTGGTCACGGTCAAAGGAATGCTGGATGTTGTCATAGATTTGAACTGATGTTGCTGGGCGTGTAGGTGGGGGCCTCCTGTGTGATTGGTGATGATCTGTTTTGTGTTCTGTCAAGCATTTTTGAAGGTTTCTCTCCGCTCCCATTGTCCCCCGCCATAGTTCTCTTCACTTTATTTATAAAAAAACAAAAAAGTATGGTTCTCTGGAGACGCACGGGACGCATGGCAACTCAAAAATTTAGGCAATGGCACTGTGAAGGCTGAAAAGTGAAATGGTGCTGACAAAAAGAGAAAGTTTTATAGGGAGGGAGGGAGGTTTTGAATCAATCCAAACAAGAGATAAAATGTTGCAGAGTCTTTCTTGAGGGACGTAAATCCAGTATAGGCAGGGGGGGGTAGGGGACAATTGTTTTGTGTTTTGAATAAAAAGGGAAACAAAACAATTTCATTGCCTGACGTTGGGGGGACATGGGTTAGTCAGTGCATAGACAGTTTCTGTATCAGAAATGGTGGGAACAGTTTCATTTCTTCACATGGGATAGTCCGTTACATCCGGACAATTTCTGTAGTTTAAAAAAACGATTGGAAAACGTTTCAGATATCCTCACATGGGATAGTGCAGTTACATCGGACAATTCTGTAGTTTCAAAACGAATTGGGAACTGTTTCATGAGCCTCACATGGGATAGTCAGTACATCGGACAATTCTGTAGTTAAAACGATTGGAAACTGTTTTTCATATCCTCCCGACATGTGATAGTCAGTAACAGTCTAACATTCTGTTGTAGTTAAAAACGATTTGGGGAAAACTGTTTCGTATTCCTCACATGGGATAGTCAGTACATTTGACAAATTTGTAGTAGTGTAAACGATTTGGAACAGTTTCTTATCCGCCTCACGGGATGGGTATTAGTCAGTACATGGTGGATTCAGATTGTCCTAGGTAGTGGAGAAAACAGGTTTCAATATCCTCATGTGTGGATGGACACATTCAGGGTCTCGGGTAATGGTGACCAGTTTTTATATCTGCAAATGGTTATGGTTATGTATTTAACTAAAATGGAGCCGCCCCCCTTGTATTATCTTACATGGATTGGTTGGGAAGGACGACTGGGGGGCATTGAACCAGTGCCTCATAGGCTCACAGGGGGATATTCGTGGGGGGGGGGGGGGGGGGTGGGGGGGGGGGAGGGGTGGGGGGGGGGGGGGTGGGGGGGGGGGGGGGGTGGGAGGCAGGTCTGTAATTACAAGGGGGGGGGGACAAATCGTTTGTTTAACATTACTAACAGGAATAGGAGGCGGGCATCCCAATCAACTTCCTGCATTTCCCCAGTTAGGGAAACAAATAGGTCTTCAATACCATTGGTAGGTGGTAGGGACTGCGGATAATTGTTATAATTTAAAGGTGGGGGAACTACCATTTTTGTACAAAATCATGGGGTAGTCCTGGGGTATAGGTCAGAAGGGGACATTTTGTATTTTAGAGGCGGGCAAACAGTTTCATAACAGTACATTGGATCGAGGACAGATACACCATCTTTGTCTTTAAATGAGGGGTAAACGAAACATTTTCAAAACAGTGCATGGGGATGAGGGGACAAAGAATTTTTGGTGTTAAAAAAGACGAGAAACAGTTTCAATAGCCTCGCGTGGGGATATGATACATAACATGGAACTGCAACGATGTGAGGCATGCAGGCTCAGAGGATGAGCTAGGGGGGACCCAGGGGACACCCTTCCTAGCTCAGGCTATAAAAAGGGTATCTGCCTAGGTTTGTGATAATGACCTGTAATGTGTGTGTGTTTCTGTGGTTTGCAGCAAAAGGGAATCTACCCACACTGGCAGAAGATGAAGGTGGATGAGCAGCAAAAGACACGAAAAACTGGCCAGGCAGAGGAGTGTCAAAGGAAGGTGAGAACTTTGTTCAAACTTGGTTTCCATGTTCTTTTGGCTCACGTGCCTTGGCGTGATGTGGGTGGTTTTGGTTTGTTCGTTTGTTTTTTATGTGTTTTTTATGCAACTGTTGCTTCAGGTTTTATATGTTAATAAGGTTTGTATTTGTGTAACGTGCAATGCATGTTGTGCTTGCATTGCACGGCGTCATGTTGTTTTGTGGCATGTGTGTGGGGTGGTACACCACAAAACGCAAAAAAAAAAAAAAAACCAGTGTGATGGTCCTTTTTGGCGTAATTTCTGGATTCATTGGTGTTGTCAGGAATAGATGGTGACTGTTTCTCTTAAAGGATGACAGATATCAATGTCATGTGTCGCGTGTTCTAATAGTCCACGTCCACTTTCAACAGGCATGGGCTCGGTTAATATTCCTTTTTCCACACCATGCTCTTTATAATCCCTCAGATTCTGGAACAGGATTTGCAAAAACGGATGAAGCACCCGATCTTTATATATGACAATCAGGCCTTGAGGAACTAAGAACAGGAATATGAATATATAGATAATGAAATTTTGTTGTCTGTTCATGGACTATGTCCAGCCCACAGCTATGTCCAGTACAAGTGCAGAAAGCTAATCTGGTTGTTCCAGTGGTGCACATCCAATTCCAGCACACCAGCCACTGCCATTTCAAACATCTATGGATGGTGGCATTGTGCATGTTCGAGTCAGTTCTGTAGGTCGGCACAGACTACAACATGTGTGCACTTTAAGTCCAATAGGATAATCATTGGGTAGAAAAACTTGATTGGTGTAGTGCTTTTCTCATCATGGAATGGGGAACGGCAGTACTCACTTACTAGTGGGGCAGTGTCCAAAGTAAAAATTTTTTTTTTTGCTGGTGTAAACAATATGTAATGATATTAAATATGGACTATTGAAAAAAGGGGAAAAAAAAAACTTGGAGGAACAAGTGTAGTTTGGCCTCGCTTTCTACCTTGCCATATCTGGGTAGTCTTTGTCTGTTGATTGATTGGGTTGATGCATATAAAAAAAGAAAAGCTCCAAACAACCCGGCAAGCAAACCTGATGAACAATCCTTGTCAGATGCCCTTATGAAACGAAAGAAAGGTGGTGGGGGGTGGGGGGGGGGGGGGCTGAAGAAAAACCACCAAATCCAGCCTGTGTTGTAGGCATTGATGACGCAGTTCTTCGTGAGCGTGGAGAAAAGCCAAAACAGCACCATTTTTCTCAAAAACCTGAAAGCCACTAATAAAAAACAACAGCGGGAAACCTGGGCAAGATAATCAACAAGCAATGCGTGCAGAAGTGGTTTGTTGGAGAGGAGATGGTCAGGACGTTAGGTCAGTTCACACAGAGCCAGTATTTATTTTGTGGAGGTGTTGTCCATGGCCGACTTTCCTTTGTTTTTCCCACGAGAGCGGGAGTAAAGTTTACTCGAGGCTTAAGACTAGAAAACCTCACCATCCAGTTGCATCCAGTAAAAAGGAACGAATTTTAAAAAGTGTTCATTCAAGTTGGCCTGGACCCCCCCCCCCCACCCCCCCCCCCCCCCCCCCCCCCCCCCCCCCCCCCACCCCCCCCCCAAACACTACAGGTGTATGTTATCTAGCAGGGCATGGTTGACGCTTTGAAACATGTTAGCAAAAAATAAACAGGACTCAGCCTGTCAAATCTCTGGACCAAAAAAGGAATTCCATAAACATGAACTCCATTAAAAAGGACCATTCAACACTTAAGCAGCCCTCAAAAAACCTTGGGCTTTTCCGATGCCTCTGTGGGTTCAACCTCATAATCCAAGTTCACACTCATGTTTTTGTACAAAAGGGGGGAAGGAGTGGCAGTGAGCAGGCTGTGAAAAAAAAAAAAAAAGGAGAAAAGAAAATAAAATGAAAAAGACAAAAAACAAAATACAATTGTATTTGTCTTCTTTCATCATCTTTCAACTCCTTCCATGCTGCCAGTTTAGTAAGTCCTTCATAGGTAGTGTAAAAAAAAAAAAGGTTCTCTCAACTTTGAGGAAATGATTGGCCCCAAACTGAAAAATTAACCGGGGAACAATCAGACTGTTCTGTGCTTTTTTCGCTTTTTTCTTTTTTGTTGTTTTTTGGTTTTGTTTGTTGTTTGTTTATTGCTGAGTTTTGTTAGACCTTCAGTCTTCAAAAATACATTTGGTCCTCCAAAAAAGGCCAAAAAGGGCTGGTCGGTGTCCAAAATCTCAAAAAAATCGATGGCTTCTTTTGTGGGGAGTGAGATGGGGGCAGGAGCTGGGGGGGGGATGTTTATCTGAAAAATACAGCTTGGGAGTTTATGTTTTAAAAAATTCAAAGGTTTAAACAAAATCAAGTCAATCAGGGTGGTTGATATACAATGTACTTGTGTTCTCGGAACAGTTTGAGTTAACATGAAGCAGGTTTATGATGCAAGTGGGGGGACTCTCTAACCATTGGCCTTGACGGTGAGCGATGGGTTTAAGGAGGACATCATTGAGCGACCAGGAGACTGAAGAAGAAGAGGCAGTAAAAATGGCTGTCGATTCAGGTGGGGCCCCTGCTCAGGACTGAGTCACTGGGATTCACCAGGGATCAGGGTGGGGACAAAGGAGTTGTTATCCCTTCAAGTTGAAGTTGTTTTAATCAGTCAGTGAGAAACACGTTTGTTTTTTTACTGGCGACTTTGGTCTGGTTGTTCAAGTGCGTTTGCGTCCAGTGTGTTAAGCAAAGTGTGTTGGTCAATTGTGTTGCTCAGTTGTAGCGGGTTTTTCAGGACAGGTTTTGTCTGTTGTCAAATGGTTTTTTTCTGCAGGTGTGATGGTTATTGGAGGCTGGCCTTGAACAGGACAGGAAATCTGTTTGAAAATTGAGTGTCAGAGTGTTCGTCAGTTTCGTTTCTCATCAAGTTATCTTATCAAAAGTGCCTTGTCAGGTATAGGAAGCAAAGGTTAGCCGTTATGCATTGCAAAAAAGTTGGATTGTTAGTGTAGCTGGTGAGGTTGTATGGCAGTATACTGCATTTGAATAGTGATTTGGTAGTGTAGGCAGTAGGTATTTAGCAGGTACTGCTTTAGATGAAAGTGATTGTTAGTGGACGGAAGTGTAGGTTGGCAAGTATACTGCCATTGAAAGTTGGATCTGCGCAGTGGTATGGCGGTGGAGGGTTAGCAGTTACTGGCATTGAAAGGGTGTAGATCAAGTGTAGGCACGGGTGAGGTAGCATAGTGACGTAATTGGGCATTGTGAAATGTGATTTGGCAGGTGAGCCGGTCGGTTAAGCAGTCTCAGCACCATGCATTTGGAAAGTGATTGTTCAGTGGTAGGCGGTTAGGTAGCAGGCAGTATTGCATTGAAAAGGTGTAGTGTCATTGTAGCGGGTAGGGGGTAGGTTAGCAGTTATTGCATTGAAAGTGATTGTCAGTGTAGGCGCGTAGGGTAGCAGTTATTAGGCATTGGAAAGTGATTGTTAGTGTACGGCAGTAGTAGGTTCAGCAGTTACTGCATTGAACAAGGTGATTGTCAGTGGACGTGACGGGGTATGGGTAAGCCAGTTACGCTGCTTGAAAGGGAGTGTGTCAGTGTAGCAGTGGTAGCGTTATGGCAGATTGAAGGTGATTGTGGGGAGCGGTAGGTTGATTTCTAGCATTGGAAAGTGATTGGTCAGTGAGTATGAGGCAGGTAGGTTAGCAGGTGATTGCATTGAGAAGTGAAATTGTCAGTGTAGGCGGTAGGTGAGCAGTTTATTGCATTTGAAAAGTGATTGTCAGTGTAGGGCAGGGTTGGGTTAGCAAGCAGTTATTGCATGTGAAAGTGATTGTGTAGGTGGTAGGGAGAGTAGGTTTTAGCAGTTATTGCATTGGAAAGTGGATTGGTTAGTGTAGCAGTGAGTTAGCAGTTATGCATTGAAGAGTGAGAATTGGTGTAGCTGGTTAGAGTTGACGTTATTGCATTGAAAAGTGATTGTTAGGGTAGGCAGTGACATAGTAGCAGTTATTGCATTGAAAGTGATTGTGTTAGTGTAGGAGCGTTAGGGTAGGTTAGCAGTTATTGCATGAAAGTGATTGTTGTGTAGTGGAGCGGTAGGGTAGCAGTTATTGCATTGAAAGTGATTGTCAGGTCTAGGCTGGTAGGGGTAGCAAGTATTGGCATTGAAAGTGATTGTCAGGGCGGCAGTAGGTTAGCAGTTATTGACATGAAAGTGATTGTTAGTGGTAGGCTGGTAGGGTAGCAGTTATTGGCATTTTGAAAAGTGATTGTTAGTGTACGCGCGGTAGGTAGGGAGGTTAGCCAAGTTTTAGTGCATTGGAAAGTGATTGTGTTAGTGTAGGCAAGTAGGTTAGGCAGTTAGTGCATGAAAAGTGATTGTCAGTGTAGGTGGTTCTAGGTTTAGAAGGTTACTGCATTGAAATGTGGATTGTTTCGTGTAGGGCAGTGAGGTTGTAGCATTTACTGCATTGGAAAATGTGATTGTTAGTTGTAAGAGGGGGAGGTTAGGGTTAGCAGTTATGGCATTGAAAGTGATGTGGTAGTGTAAGCGGCGGAGGTGTAAGAATAGTAGCGGCTTGAAAATAATTGGTAGCAACGGTAACCAGTGGCCTAGCGAAATTAGTGAAAGAGTGGTAATGCCAGGCGTAGCAGGAAAAAGGTTATTCAGTTGATGAGAAGTAGTTATCCAGTGTAGCCAGTAGATTAGCAAAGGATCTTGTTGAAAAGTGATAGTGCATTGTGAGCCCAGTTAATACTGGATATATATCTATTGAAGTTGACTGTAATTGTAGCCAGGAAGCTTGGTAATTGGGTTCATTGAAAAGTGATTGTCAGTGTAGCTACGCAGCAAGTTTAGGAATTATCTTTATTGAAAGTGTGATCGTCAGTGTAGGGGCGAGTAAGGATTGAATATTATTTTCTTTTTTTGTTAGTTGAAAATGATTGTCAAGTGTAGATGATAAGTTTTGGAATCATTGTTCTTGAAGTGATTGTCAGTGTTTGCAGTAAGTTTGGCGTTATTTTCTTGAAAGTGAGTGTCAAATGTCACAAGTATGTTTGGAATTATGTTATGAAAGTAGTTTTCAGTATTGCCAGTAAAGTTGTTGAATTAAATTTTCTTTCAAGAGTGAGTGTCAATGTCACAGTTAGTATGTTTGACTTCTTTCTTGAAAAGTGATTGTCAGTGTTTGCCAGTAAGTTTTGGAATTATTTTTGTGAAAGGGAGTGTCAATGTCAAACAGGTATGTTGGGAAGTATTTTGCTTGAAAGGTTGGGATTGGTCAGTGGTTGCCAGATAAGATTTGGGAATATTTTCTTGAAAGTCATGTGTCAGTGTTCTGACAGTTAGTTTGGGAGATTATGTTCTTGTGAAATTGATTGTCAGAGTTGGCCAGTACGTTTGGAAATTATTCTTTGAACGTGATTGTCAGAGGGCGTCCACCAGTAGTTTGGACTTATTTATCGAACGTCAATTGTCAGTGTTGCCAGTAGTAGTTTGGAATATTTTATTGAAAAAGGGATTGTCAGGCGGTTTGCCAGGTCAGTTTGGAAAATTATTTACCTGAAAAAGTGAATTGTCGGTGTTGCAAAGTAAGTTTAGATTATTTTCTTGGAAAAACGTGATTGGTCAGAGTCACCAGTAAGTTTTGGAATTATTGTATTGAAAATGATTGTCAGCATAGCAATAAAAGTTGGAATTATTTTGATTGAAAGTGCTGTTAGCATGCAAATAAGTTTGGACTATTTTATTGAAAAATGATTG
>JADBJO010009148.1:0-2500 GCA_016801955.1 Conus betulinus
GAAGTCGGAGATCGCCATAGAGTTATGCTCTGGGGAAACCAAGCGGAAAGGGTAGGTGGAAAACATGTATGATGTCCACCATAGACGTTCGTGATTGGATAAAGAGGAATGAAGGTACCGATATTTGTGATGAACTGAGCCCAGGAGAAATATAAAAGTGAACTATGATCCTTGAACAGACGGAATAATAAACCCCACCAGTGCTGTGTATGAAAATGGGAGAAGAGGAGATACTGGGGGAAATGAACTTTTAAAACCTGGTGTTTAGCGCCTTGCGAGTTGTGTGGAGTTGGATGCCTGTTGTGTAATGGAGTATTGGCAGTTTTACCAAAAGAAAAGGACAGAAGGAAATACAGAAAAATAAAATGAAAGATAGAAGAAAAAGAGAGAAGTACTGAGAAGAACGAAAGAAAATATACAGAAAGAAAAGAAATAAGCATATAAGTGAACAAATAAACAAAGAAAAAAATTTTAAGTGGCAAATTGAAAGAAAGAAATGAAGAAGAGATAGAAGTACTGAAAGAAAGGAAGACAGAAGAAAAGACATAAGAAAACAAACAAAGGGAGAAAAGAAAGAAAAACAAAAGGGAGGAAAAAAAAAAAAGAAACAAAGGCAGACAGACAAACAGACCAAAAAAAAGAAACTTTCATGTCCAACAGTCATAAATTGCAACCTTCTAGCTTCATTCACCGTCCAGCTGAAGAGATGGGGTCTGTCTGCGCGGAAACGCGGGGTCCGGCCCACGATGTGTACTTAGGACAAACTCGTCCGAACTTCCCGTCCACTTCCCCCAGTCCTGTCTTCCTGAATAAAACATCCTCCTGGAACCGACAGGGATAAACTTTCCTCCGGGCCAGAAAGGCGACAGACAGGCCAGCAAACAGGAGGGGCTGCTGAATGTGCCCTGATGCCCTGATGAAGCCGTTCGTGTGTAGGTTTGCACAACATAGTGTTCTTCTCATTGTAGATGTCCGTGCAAAAAGAAAGTTTGCAAGCTATGACGAGGAAGGAGCAAAGCACAACAAGTTGGAGGCCTGTAATGTCATCCCACAGTCCTTCAGTGATGCCGTCTTGGTTGTCTTCGGTCTGTTTCTGCCCCCCCCCCTCCTCTCTCTCTCTCTCTCTCTCTCACACACACACACACACACACACACACACACACACACACACTCGTCACCCAGCTCCATCCTTTCATTGTTGATGAGGGTCTTGGGGAAGTCAAGGTACCAGGCAAATTTATGGGTTTTTTAGTAGCTGCAAGATGTTCCAGTTTACCAGCCTATGCATTGACCAACTACCTTCCATACGTGTTTCGCTTATTGTCTGTGTATGAATTGCTGAGAAGCCGTCTTAAGCATTTATTTTCGAATTTTCGACAAATAAAATACCGTGTATCGCGTATCGTGGACAGACAGCCAGCCAGACTGTCAAACAGACAAATAGATAGATATTCTTTCCAGAGGACCTCATGTGCTTCGTGGCATAGACAGAGCCTTGTTTCAGACTGGTTGAGAGACAAGCTCAATGTTAGAGCACCGGGTTTGCACGTAAGCCATCGTGAGTTCAAATCCCGCTGGTGATCAACCTTAAAATGCACAGTTCTCTGCCCTCTTAGTCTGTTGTCGTTCTGTTGGACTGGATATAGCGTGGGATAGGTTCCACAGCTATAGCCTCATGCGACATTTATCCCCGTCAACCCATAATCTTCGGTGGCTGTGGACCTTAAACGTGAATGTAGTGAACGTGTTAACACTCCCCGTTTTCGCTGAAGTATAGTTCTTGCTCTGTCTGGAACTATTGCCGTTTTTTCCTTTGTGCCGACATCAGTTCAGCGTGTTGTTGAGGTGTGTGTTTTAGCCTAATGATGTCTGAGGGAGACTCCGTCAACCTGTACCCACGTATAAGGCTGGTGTCATCTGTGATGTATAAATTACGAAAGAGGGGTTCCGCCCAGTAGACGTGGGGGGGGGGAGGTGTTTAAGCTTATATTAGTTTAGTGCTTTACAAAGAAATCGAAAATGGATAGGTTAATCCACAAACGAATGAGCTTATTTGAGAAAATGTATATTTTCCCTTAGCTGCTCTCAGATTCGGCAGGTCACGCGCAAGATGTAATGAACCATGTGTCTGATTTAAAACTCGAATCATCTTTAAACTCACTCCCACCCCATTCTGCCTTTCATAATCCTCCATTCTTCCTCTCTGTGCTTCACAATCTGCCGTCAGTTGCCTTGGTCATAGTGTCTATAATGTAGGGACACTCAGAAACCTATATGTTTGTTGTCCAGTGACAAAGTTCTTGGCTCAGACTCCATATCAGCTGAGGTCTTCAAAGAGGGTAGCACAGCTCTCATTGAAAAGCTTCGTCATTTGTTGTTGTTGTTTTTTTTTTTCTGATGTGGCAGCAGGAGACGATGCAAACATTATTCTTTTGCGCAAGCACAGACGGGACATCCAGAAATGTGACAACCACCGAGGCATATCCCCCTTTCCACAGCA
>JADBJO010009148.1:10000-15000 GCA_016801955.1 Conus betulinus
CTTTCTTTCTTTCTCTGTTCTTTTTTTCTTTATTTTACTTTTACTTTTTTTTTGTTCATGTGTGCATTATTAATTTCCTTTCTTTCTTTCTGTGTTTCCTTCTTTCCTTCTTTCCTTCTTTCTTTCGTTATTTCCTTCTTTCCTTCTTTCTCTTCTTTTTTCTGCTTCCA
This sequence comes from Conus betulinus, assembly GCA_016801955.1. Classification (NCBI taxonomy): domain Eukaryota; kingdom Metazoa; phylum Mollusca; class Gastropoda; order Neogastropoda; family Conidae; genus Conus; species Conus betulinus. The sequence goes on from JADBJO010009148.1 coordinate 10,171, forward strand.
TTTTTCCTTTTTTTCCTTCTTTCCTCCATTTTTCAATATGTGTGTTTATCATTAAATATCCAGCTGAAACTCATCAAGAGAGCCAATCTCATGTACACTTCACTGGTGACAACATATCTGTAATAGCTCTTAGACCAGACTATAAACGCCATAGCATCATATTCATAGTTCTCGCCCTCATCGATCAGCACAACAAAGTGTCAAATTCTATTCCTCTTTCTGCCCTGCTCTCATGGTGACCTTAGATTCCATTTCCTCTCCATGTCTATTCCTTTGATTAGTTCGAGTCGAGATCGCTGGAGTCGGCAAGGTCGTGGGACTGTCGTTGGACGGACGTTGTAGCGCCCTCTGGAGGGGGAGACTAACTCACGCTGGCTTCACGACTAAGCAATTAGTGTCGACAGTAGGGGGACTGAGTAGGCGGTGTCCTGCTTATGTCGGATCAGAACAGGTAGTTCTGAACACCGCCGTAACGTCTGGGCAGTGGTGCTCTATCTCTCCTGGTCAGTTACTTGATGTCGACATGACGTTGCTCTCAGTGAAGATCCTGTGCGAGCTGGACCTGTGGAATGGGAACCGCAATGAACGGCATTGAGGTAATGCCCCTGTAGTGAGACAGACGATAGACAACAAAAAAAGAAAGTAAAAATATGTAATTTGCTGACAGATACAAGAAATTAGAGGACAAGCGAAATCTCCAGTCTCTCCTAATATTTACCAACAAGGATATGTGTAAATATGAAACATTTCCTAGGACATAAACGACTAAAAGGACTAAGGGCATAAACGACAACAATGTAGAAATCAACCGGTCTGTCCGAAAAGAATCTGATTAGAGAAGGAAACGGACAGGTCCCGTCTTTCATAGTGTCGAGTCCCAGACATAGTATAACTCTAACAACCGATCGCCCCTACAACCTTGAGGCTATGCAATTTTCACTTCTTTTAACATAATGAGCAACAGCTTACATGCTACAACAATACAACTCAGTCAATTTTGTTGATCCCCTAGACGACCGCAGAAATTATATGAGGGATGAAATCATTTAACACGACAAAACTATACGGATATTTTCTTACGTTTCAAACAAACTGCAAGCTGATTCGATACATGAATGATAAAAACGGGAAACAAATTCTTACCACCGTCACATGTCAATGAAATGAAATATTGACAGGGAATAGCCAAATCCGTTTTCAAAGTACCAGATTTTTGGATAAACCTGCCTCTTTCGTAGATGACAGGTGTGTTAAAGCTACAATCGTCCAAAATGAAATCCATAGGGACGAGCGCCGCCCTTCACATAAACGGTGTTCAGCTAACAAAAAAAATTAAATTCACGGATTGTAAAAGGAAAATAAAAAAGCAAAATAAAAAAGTCAGAAATTTGACCCTTAAAACACACACTGTGTCTCCTGATTTTTATCAGCTTCACAGCCCCTTTGTTTTGCATCCTGATGAGATTCTCAACTTTGATTGGTTATTTTCTTTCGTTTTATTAAGAGTTCAAAATATAGCCATCAAATGCTTTAAAATGGTTTTTTTTTCTTAAATTTTAAAGATGGACTCACGATCCTATGAGAGACAAATGGTACGCGAAGATTGTTCCACTGGGAACTCTTAATAATTCATAGACAAACCTTGTTGCTAAACGTATTGATAAGCTTACCTCATAGTATCATAGAGAAAAACATAATCACGACAAAAGTACTTTTGGAATTAGAATAGACTACAGATGGAGGAAGGGGGCAAGAGGTGAGAGAGAGGAGAGGAGGAGGGTGACGTGGAGCCAGAGGTAGGAAAGGGATTGAACACAAGAAACAGCAATGATAGAGAGAAAGGGGAAAGGTTAAACTGCACACAAGTGTAGGCATGAGCGTGAATGAAATCGGATTGAATACACTGATCATTACAAGAATAACACAATAGAAGAAATGTTGACTCTGAAAGGTACCTTTTTTTCTTTACCTTTATATTTTCAAATTACAAGAATAACAATTGGCTAAAAAAAAAAAAAAGAAATATACTGAAAACCCATCCGGTTTTGCATAGCATGAGCACGAAAATATGTATGAGACTGAGAATATGTTTCTGACAGCTTATGACTTTTATTCTATATATATAAATATACGCATGAAATATGTTACTCACAGTTACTTTTCCGCAATTGTTTAATTGTTTTATTTTGTTGTGTGCGTGCGCGCGTGTGTTGTGTGTGTGTGTGGTGTGTGTGTGTGTGTGTGTGTGTGTGTGTGTGTGTGGGGGGGGGGGGGGGGGGGGGGGCACGTGCGTGCGTGCGCGTGTTTATTTATGCGTCCGCGCCACGCGTGGTTATTGTGTTTGTTTTCTGTGTATGCGTGTGTGCGCGGGTGCGTGCGTGCGTATGTGTTGTGTATGTGTGTGTGTGTGTGCGTATGTGTGTGTGCGTTGTGTGTGTGTGTGTGTGTATGTGTGTGTGTGTGTGTGTGTGTGTGTGTGTGTGTGTGTGTGCGTGTGTGTGTGTGTATTCCACTCATGTTAATATTTGAACAGCAGCACAGAAAATAAGAAACAAAACAAACAAAACAAAAAAACAATGTCTACATTGACGCTCAAATGCAGACACTTTTTGAGTGTCTCTTGTGGAACGTCTAACGCACAGAAATAATACATCGCCAAATTCCGGCCACTGAGAGAAAGAAAACAGCCAGAGCCTTACAGAAAGGGATGTGAAGCATAGAGGGAGAGAGCAGAGAGAAAGTGTCTGGGAAATGGCGAGAGGGTGGAGTGTTCTTTCTTTTTTTTTTTTTTTTTTTTTTTTTGTTTGTTTGTTTGCAAAGCACTTGCAGCATCAGAATGATGAGGGGATTTCAGATGTAGGCCATTATGTACTTTGTTTTTTTTGTTTGTTTGTTTTTGCTGTTTTTTTGTTTTTTTTTGTTGTTGGTTTTTTGTTTTTTTTGTGTGTGTTAAATTCAAACGACTTTTTTTTTTAATTTTGAAGGTTTTTTTTGCTTGATTGTTTCTTTGTTTCTGTCTTTTACATTCGCATGAAATCGCCATACAGATTCAAAGACAAAAATCACCTAGATACACTTTGGCCTTTGTCCATATGTGCATGCCATTAATATTTGTATTTACCGCTCTCCAAAAGATTAAAAAAAAAAAAAACTCAAGGCATTCCTGAAAAAAAGAGGAATGACAGTCTCTCACACACCAACAAACGATTCAAATGTCACTGTCGACTCACTCACGGTCCATGTTTTTTTTCACAGTGTACACCCTGAAAAGAACCAAGAGTACGCTGAAGACAGCTGTCGGACCACTCTTCCCTACCTCCCCCCCTCCCCCCCCTTCCCCCTCCCCCCCCCCCCCTCCCCCCCCCCCAGCGGCCCATTCACATCTCTCCTTCCCCTTCCTCTACAAGAACCTCTCCATCTTCCTGACTGCTTCCACTTTCATCTCAGGTGGGATATACTTTGAAGGAGACAAACTGCCTGCCTTGTTCCCAATGATTGATACTGGAAAGGATTCTAGTTGCAAAGTGAGACGACTGCAGGCGGAAATCTAAACAAATCTTAAATAAAGTGAGGCGAACCGCCAAAACAGATAAACGTGGACGAACGAAATACAAGACAAACATGACGCGTTTCGACCTCTTAGGTCTTCTTCAGGCAAGATACAAAGCAATCAGGACAACGAAAATGAACGAGCAATCACTTATCTTCAATCACTTCAGCGCAAGATATTCAACATTCAAACGCCTATCTCGCGCTGAAATGATTGAAGATACGTGATATATCGTTCATTTCCGTTGTCCTAATTGTTTTGTGCTTGCCTGAAGAAGACCTAAGTTGTCGAAACGCGTCGTGTTTTGTCTTGTGATTCATTTGTCCCTTTTTTTTTTTTTTTTTTTTTTTGTTTGTTCGTTAACATTTATATAAGATTCACTGGAAAGGAAGTTCAATACTTCAATAATGATGTGCAGAGTAAGTCTGTGCTTACAGTTCATTTATGAAGTAGGTTTAATTAAACAGATTTTTCAAACTGTCAGTAAATAAATGAATAATACCTGATAAAAACATGTTTAATATGAAGCTGGGTTCTCAATGTTGTTGCTAGTCCAAGTAACAAATCCAGTCTGCTAAGAAACACATGTTTGATATATCATATGGTTGAGAACTGAAAGATGGCTTGACTGTTCCATAAACTTCATCCATTTTTCACAGAGTGCCCAACGTAGACATTATTCAAATGCCACTGCGTGCACAACCATCGCAGTTTGCAACGGACTGTTTGTAAGCTTTTAGTGAATTGCAGACATTCGAACAAACTGGACCTGTCGTTCTTTTTATGTGGACCTATCGTTACAGCAGCGTTCACATGTCGTTTATTTTCCCCATGGAGAAAGGAGGTGTTTCGAACAATTTGAGCGAACAACTGAGTGGGGAGAGAGAGAGAGAGAAGAGAGAGAGAGAGAGAGAGAGAGAGAGACAGAGACAGACAGACGACAAAAACAGACAGACAGACAGAGACAGAGAGACAAAAACAGAGAAAGAGACAGACATACATACAGACAGAAGACAGACAAAGACACACAGAAGAAACAAAAGCCAGACAGATAGATGAAAGAAAAGGCCTAATAATACTACAAAATGGAATTGTATTAGACGATCACGAAAGCTTTGTTGCTTGTGGTAACTCTTAGATACATGGCTGACAGTCTCGACTTGCCGAAGAACGCAACTGACTTCAAACTTGAATATCTAATTGATGCAGACTGGTGATTCAATTAACTATGTATAAAAGGTGTATTTCAAAGCGTGGTGCAAACTCTCCATGCATGAACA
>JADBJO010009148.1:20000-32500 GCA_016801955.1 Conus betulinus
AGCTCATTATTTCCAACTATCCACGCACATATAGCCATTCCAGCAATGCGCCTCCCTCTCTTTTTCTACAATGCCATTCTCCTGCAGACAGCCCTCTGGGAAGTGTTGCTTTGTGCATATTTGATGACAGTCATCTTCATCGTCTGTAGAAGACACACTTGTCGAAAACTCGCCTGTTTGTTTCGTAAAATGTGTTATATACGGATCAGTTTGCACCTTGTTATGTGTGCTTATATTGTATTTTAGTTTAATACTTCCAGTTGACTTCCTTTGCCTTTGAAAAGTGGCAAAAACCAAAGGACTTGTCCAGTGGTTTTGTTTTGTTTTTTGTTTTTATTTCACACCAGAATGTCAGATTTTATTGATAAGCTTACAAAACAAATTCGGAAAACTAGTTTGAACTCTCTCTCTCTCTCTCTCTCTCTCTCTCTCTCTCTCTCTCTCTCTCTCTCTCTCTCTCTCTCTCTCTCTCTCTCTGCTCGCTTCGTAGTGCACAAGACCATACATTTATGCGTAAAGGGCGCCCCAAGATAATGTCCAAAAGAAAAAAGTTAGATATTTTGATACTAAAAACAGAACCGAACGAATCGGCTCCATTCACGTTCTCTGATGTCGCTCACAAGGTAGTTGCCCAGCCACCAATGACGTCATCTGGAGCCCAGAGTGATGAACATGTCACTGTTTGTGATAGTGTTTTGTTTGTTACGTCTTTTTAAACGGAAGAGGAATTGTATGAAACTTAAATGACTATAATTTACAGTAAAAAAAAAAATCAACAAACAAAACCGGAGAAAAAATACACTTAAGAGTTATATCAGTTCACTTCTGTCTTCAGTTTAATGTCTTTTCATTAAAAGCCAAATTAGAGGAGTGTGTGTGTGTGTGTGTGTGTGTGTGTGTGTGTGTGTGTGTGTGTGTGTGTGTGTGTGTGTGTGTGTATGTGTGTGTGTGTGAACTGCTTCCTTTGCTCGCGCGCGCGCGCTTGTGTGTGTGTGTGTGTGTGTGTGTGTGTGTGTGTGTGTGTGTGTGTGTGTGTGTGTGAATGCCTTGTTTTGGCTCTCTCTCTCTCCTCTCTCTCTCTCTCTCTCTCTCTGTGTGTGTGTGTGTGTGTGTGTGTGTGTGTGTGTGTGTGTGTGTGTGTGTGTATATGTATTTTTAATATGTATATATATATATATATATATATATATATATATATATATATATATATATATCTGTTGGCTCAGTTTTTAGCGATAAAATGATGGAAGAAAAGAATACGATATGTGAAGTGGAAGATTTTATGCTGTGCATGTATCCGTAGATAGTTCGTTACAATGTTTATTTTATTTACTATGGTTAAATAGCGCTGATCATCTTGATGATAACGATGACGACGACGACGACGACGATGATGATGATGATGATGATGATGATGATGATGGTGATGATGATGATGAATGATGATGATAATGATAATGATGATGATGATGATGATGATGATGGTGATGATGATGATGATGATGGTGGTGGTGGTGGTGGTGGTGGTGGTGGTGGTGGTCTGATAATGTGACGAAGGACGATTTATGATAGAGGAATATATAACAATGTGTAAAGCCATCACGTTTAAGCATGTGTAAAGGTATAAGTGTTTTGAAATTAAAACTGTAGACTTACTGACAGTGTCAGATGGATCCAGATTTTCGGAGAAGGCTATGAATTCAATAGGAAATGTCCCTCACTTTGACGGATGCCCTTTCTGTACGTAAAAAAATACAAATAACAAGACCCAAGTTTACGTAGCCTTACAACTAAATTCTTGAAAACTTATTTCATACAGTTTGAGAGTTTGCTTATTCGAAAGTTTTGACAAGGGACAAATGTCAACTACCCAAAGGCAAGGTGTGAAATTACATGGTTCCCTATATATATGGGAAAGAGAAAAAGTCTAACAAAAAAACTGAAGGTTTATAACACTCCTTGACACATCATACAAAGTTTGTTACCAAGTGCTGCCGATACATTGAGGAATGTCCTGCCTGACGTTGTATATGAAAACCAGAAGGGGCGAGTGGTAGGGTGGGGCTTGGGGTAGAACAGGACGTCATACAAAGAAAAAACGTCAGTATATTGTCTGCTGGGTTCCGCTGAGTTACATGAGATACCCAGATCGCTATTTTCGGCAGAATTTCAAAAAGCATTCGATTTTATTGCTCAGACATTTTTCAGGATATACTTTGATTTGAAGCAGTCTCTCTACATGTATATACGGAAACGCTGTCTCATATCAATGGAAAGACAGGCTAAGTATAAGCCATCGTTTGACATGCTGAAAAATGTCAGGGCCTCAGAGGAATCAGCATTGCAACAAAACCACGCCTCTTCATTTTCAAACATCAAATCGGTCTTATTGCTCGGCTCTTAAGACGTCAAGGAAGATCAAAGGAATGCAGCAGAAAATGTGAATGGGCATCAACTCGTAACTGAGGAGCATTATTGATATTCGGTGATCAGAAAAAGTCAGCAAGAAAGAGTTGTGGCAACAGGTGAGAAACGAGCCAGTTACCATACAGATCCTGTGGAAGGGGGGGGGGGGGAGGCTTGTCATGACACACTCCATATAAGCCAGAGCCCAGTGCCAAGTTTCACAGACGTGAGAACTTGCGTGTACCTAGCATATTCTAGCGGCGAGGGATGTTAAATGCGAGGAGTTCAAAGAAACGGACGCAGGACAGATTCACATTAACGATGTGACTACTTCATGCTCAAGGGTCAGGTTTTTTTTTAATTGTTTCTGTACCAGTGAGAGAGCGTTACCACCGAGGGTCAGTTTTTTTAATCGTTCTCTGTACCGATGAGAGAACGTTACCACTTTTTGTGCACCTATCAAAGGACATTACAGATGTCGGTAGTTTTGCCTCACATGCAAGAGAGCCCAAAGACAGTCTAGCGACTCTTGACTATTTCTAATCTAGCTCGCAGTTGAAACATACTCGCCGCTTGGCCTCTACAAAAAGCGCCTCTGTATCACCCGTTAGGGTCTGGCCTTAAACCTGCAAAGTAGAGAGTAGTGCGGACGACCTAAATACTGCTGACGAAGAGACAACAAGATAGAGATGACGAGGACAATTCAAGGCAGGTGGACGGCGCGGAGTCGAGAGTGCTGGAGAAAGGTCGTTAATGGACAATACTCCCTTGGGGGTTAAAGGCCTGTGTAGAGTAAGCATTAGCTCACACGTGACAGTAATAACCGTACGGGCTGGTTGAATATTTATAGAGTGATGAGCGTGGCGAAGACATCTGCTCTGTGTGTGTATAAACCTAATGGCCGATTTGTGCCCAGTGTTGCCGTCATTCATTATGGAAAATAGTGACGTCAATGGTACTGGAATATTGAATGATACTGAGATACTCCTGTCCCACTTTGCAGATGACACAACAGTTTTCTCAAAATGTACAAAAACTATTTGAGAAATATGTACAAGGCCATATATATTTCGCTGCAATTTCAGAACTAAAAATGTATTTAGATACAACGCAACAGGCTGGGATTAGAAGTTTGAAAAATCCAGACGTATGGTGTGGTATTTGAGTCATTTATATCAATTTCTCAACTTACGGCAACGAAATAATTACCGTACATGAAATAGATAAAATTAAACGCTTACTATCCCTTCCAGGTCCTAGAGACGATCAGCGCCAAGGGTAGAATAATTTGTATGAAAAAAAAATATCTTGGCCAATTCCAGTATTATTCATCTACTGGTCAAATTACTGGATTTTTCACTGTATAGTTTTCTACACGAGCTTCAAGACTTCTTTTACAGATTTTTATATATGGAAAACAAACAAGGAACTGGGTGACAAAAATCTTTTTCGCGTTTTCTTTGAAAGGGGGGGGGGGGGGGGGGGGGGGGGGGGAGGCTAGAAATGCCCTAAATGTATGTAAACAGTAAGTTCTTTTCAACCATGAAATCTTCGTGATAATCCACAACGAAGATTTCATGGTTGAAAAGAACTTACTGTCATGGTAAAATATTGCAGGAAAAGAATCTTGATCTGCATTCATACATGTCAAACAGAAAACAGATTTTGGTGGTGAGAAGTATGATGGCACACTGTTTACATGTGGCATCGCCCGTATCTATGATGCTGGCGACAATCTTTTTAACTGCATGATGTGATGAAGAGTGTGATATTTTGTGACATTTTGAGTGTGTGAAAGGCAAGGGAGAAGGATGTTTAGGGGGAGTGGGAGGGTGATCTTTGAGATATCAGTTAATGTTGCCAAGATTGTAGGATTCTGGACAGAGAGAGAGAGAGAGAGAGAGAGAGAGAGAGGAGAGAGAGAGAGAGAGAGAGGTAGTCAGAGATATCGGTAGACATATAGGTAGATAGGTAAGTAGATAGATAAATAGATAGACAGATCGATAGAGCGATGAACTGCTCCATCTCCTGTTATCAGAGAGTTTTTTTTTTTTTTCGATCTATGTTATCAAACACACCGCATAGATAAGTCTATGGGAGTTCTGTTAAGCGAAACAACACTAGTCGCACAGATCTTGTTGTTTGAATCAGGTGGGTGACAGTATCTGGTGTTTTTTTTTCTACTGTGTAAGTGTGGTAATCTTGATACCTTGCAAACTGTATAGAATGGACAAATGTCAGTACGTTAGGAATCTTGCATGGTGGGTTTGTTTGAAAGAAGAGGAAGAAGAAAAAGATACGCACGAAGATGGAGGTGGGACTCAGGGGAGTACTGTCCTCAACTGCTGAACAAACAGGCAGGAACGATCCTGCGCGCCACCCTTGCCACCCTTGACAGAAAAGCACTCTACAATCAAAAGAAATGAGCAGGGAGGGGCGGGGGAGGGAGGGAGGGATGGGGGGTTATACCGGGGGTAGGTGGGAGGAGGGAGATGGGGATGGGGGGGCAGCGTGGAAGATAGTCTCCACCGAATGACCCGATCAAGTGCTGCAACAGAACGTGAAAGTTTTGACATATTTTGTGTGTGCTCGTTCGCAGTGTTTAATGGTGCGTGTGCTTGAGACACGTATAAACAGCAGCTGGGGAGGTGTGAAATGGGCATACTGTCAATCAAATGCCAAGAAAAAAAAAAAAAAAGAACCGTGAAAAGTGTCCTCAAGTTTAACTCCGTTTAAGTCCGTAACATCTTGTTTCAGGTCTGGAAAATATCTGGCAGCATTTCTGATGCCAGAGACTATAGCCTATGTTGTCTTCCTGCCAGTTCAAGTGCCCCTCCGCAAACCGTCTCAGGATTATCCAACGCCTCAACCCCCTACCCCCACCACCCCCACCTGCTCCAAACGTAGTATGAAATATAATCTTATCTTTATTGATTTGAAAGGAATCATCTTCTCACATGTTTATTGAGCAAACCATGATCAGATTTATTTCAGCATTGATGGAATTCTTGAGCATTGAAAGGAGAGGTGAGAATAGCAAAATGTTTCGTACTGTACATTCACTTGCCGTGTGGAGTTCTTTCTCGAGAAAGATATTCATCTCATATCAGATGTGCTGACAAGGTAAAACTATTGTAATTTCAGCTTGTGTTCTCTGCGCAATTTTCTCAAGGGAGGAGAAAGGGGGAGGGGGGACTTTGGACAGGTGGGAGGGAGGGGGTGGACGCTTTGGGATGTTAGTAACTCAGTCTGCTTGGGTTGGGAGGGGGGGGAAGGAGATTGAGTAATAGTAAAAACAATATATGATGCTGATGATGATAAAAATGATGCTAAAACTGACTACTATTACTACTACCACCACTACTACTACTACTACTACTACTACTACTACTACTACTACTACTACTACTGCTGCTGCTGCTGCTGCTGTTACTACTAGTACTACTACTTCTCTACTACTACCACCACCCTCACCATCATTACTACTACTACTACTACTACTACTACTGCTGCTGCTGCTACTACTACTACTACTACTACTACTACTACTACTACAACCACTACCTCTGTAAGTACTATTACTACTGCTACCATAACCAGTAGTAGTGGTACTACTACTACTACTACTACTACAACACTACTACTGCAGCTGCTGCTGCTGCTACAATTACAACAACCACAATGTTGATAATCATGATTGTAATCATAATGCGTACTCGCGCGCGCGCGCGCGCACACACACGCACACACACACGCGCGCGCGCGCGCGCACGCGCGCACACACGCACGCACACACCGCAATTTTTTTCTTTTCTACCTGTTGTTCATGCTTTATTCTGAACTGTTGTGGAAACATGTGAAATGCTTATATCCTCTCTCTCTCTCTCTCTCTCTCTCTCTCTCTCTCTCTCTCTCTCTCTCTCTCTCTGGTTTAATAAATGCTCTAGGTAAAAGTTGTTTATGTCACATTCGGTGAAAAAGAAATACTAGATGGCACATGTTTTCTAAATCATGATTTCATCCCTGAAACCATCGGTGCAAACTAATTTTGAGAGCCCAACTTTATTAATCAAAGTTACCTGGCAAAAAATTATATTGAATATGCAATGAAAGTCAAAGACCCAACAGCAAATAACAGTAAATAAAAATGAATAAAAAAAACATTTTGCTTGAACCAGTTTATAATGTATTATTTTAATGCTGTCACAAAATGAGAGCAAACGTACACATTGATATGGACCGAAATAGGATGCTAAAACAAATGATAAAGGAAATAAATTAAAGTTCTAAATTACGTTTTGCCATGATATTTTAGTAACTAACAAGATTTGAATGAAATAAGTATTACAAACGATAACAATGTGAAAATGAGAAAAATTCAGCCAGATATCACTAATCGTTCTGCAATGTTTTGCAATGTTTCAGAACACACAGAGAAAATTTAACAGAGAAATGTGATCACCATTTAACTCCAAATTCGATGTAGAAGTCGTTTGGTCTTAAAATGAAAATCAAACAAAAGCAGGTGACAAATTTACAAGCAAAATTCTTTATGCGTTAATGCAAAATAAATAACAATAATATAGATAAGATCGAGCCCAATATAAACACACTTTCTGAAAAAATGTAAAAAGCAACTGTGTCGGCGAAAAAATACAGTTATATAAAAAAAAAATCAAACAAACAAAAACATGCAGAACTCTTTTAAAACGGGTGTCCTCCCCAGCATCTCGTCGAAAATGTATAATGATTAATGATGATACAATAATGCATTTTTCATTCCAGATGTTTCATTTTGTATGAACATTGTTGCAATTGTTTTCTACATACTTTACTTATTTATACAGTTTATTATTTTCGTTTTCTGTCCATTTCTTCTTTCTTTTTTTCTTCGTGTGTCTTCGTGTGCTCATGTTGAGTTAAGAATTTAAAAAAAAAACATCGGGAAAACAGCTTACAAACTTTCTGAACACCGTTTTTTTAAACACGTTGACGTACGATGTGTCATCAAAATCTTAATGTTTCCTTCTTTAACTCATATACAGGAAGCGACTGTATTTTTCATGTTGTTCATCGCCTAACGCGTCACACGCTTTAGACAAAATTTCACATTATTTGTAAATGTTCGTCTGATTTAAAAAAAAAAAAAAATCACTGATGGGTAGCAAACCACAAGGAAGTATTATAGCATTTTTTTCCTTTTTTAAGATTTGCTGACAAGATTTTAAGCAGCCAGTCTCTGTGATGTAAATTTCACTTTCTGTCATTCCTCTCTGCATGCGTCTTTCACATTTTTATTCGCTGCTTGAATAATGATAAACAAAGTATTTTTGTCACAGCCTACCGCTTTTTTCAGCAAGACAACTACGAGAGAGGAGAGAGGAGAGAGAGAGAGAGAGAGAGAGAGAGAGAGAGAGAGAGAGAGAGAGGAATGAGGGAGGGAGGAAGAGAGGAAAGAGTGGGTGAGTGAGTGAGTGAGTGAGTGAGAGAGAGATGCGTCTTTCATTTTCTTTCTCTGTTTGAATAATCATAACAAAGTGGGGTTCTTCACGGCCTACCGCTTATATCAGCAAGACATAACCACGAGAGAGAGAGAGAGGAGAGAGAGAGAGAGAGGAGAGAGAGAGAGAGAGAGGAGAGAGAGAGAGAGAGAGAGAGAGTGAGATGGATGAATGAGTGAGTGAGTGAGTTAGTGAGGGAATGAGTGAGTGAATAAGTGAGAGAGGCAGACAGACAGAGAGAGAGAGAGAGAGAGAGGGAGGGAGGGAGGGAGATGGTACTCTGGACGTCAATGCTGCCAACCAACAATTGACAGGGTAGCAGAGACAACAACGTTTCTTGACGTACAGCTGGTGTATGACAACACAACCAAGGACAGGCAAGCAAACTCTTCTCGTTACACGTCCACATTGATGCCCCCACCTTTTCACTTCTGTCAAATCTGTGTCTCACGGAAAATAGTTGAGTTTTACGTCCTCATAGCAAAAGCTTTTAGGGACATGTCTTTCGTTCACAGTAGTCTTTGAATCTGTGTCTGCCTATACACAACTTATATATCCTGTCCCTCTTCCCTCACCGTCCTTCGCACTCCAACATCCCTAGTGGTCACCACTTATGTTACATCCATGGCTGCATGTGGACCTTCCTGATCCCTTATCATGAGGCGTAATAATGGAGGCAACGAGAGCAAAGACTACATACACGGCTGCGAGGGGACGTCCCTGCTTCCTTTATCATGAAGGATAGTGAAGGAGGTAGCGAGAGCAAGGACAAACTGGGACCAAGGCGGGGAGGTCTGTTTCGCGCCATACTGGTTCACTGCCAGCTCTCGCTCTCGCTCGCTCTCTCTCTCTCTCTCTCGCGGGGGCGCTTTGTACGTGCGGGAAGATCGGAGGTGTATGTTACGTTGTCTCTACTTTTTAGGGAATTTCTCTGGATTTTATGTGTGTGTTGTGCCGAAACTTGACAAACTATTTGCTGTGGTATCATGCCTTCCGCCCTGCTGGTTTTCAGCTCGACATGTGGTACTTTTTTCCTTTGCCAATTTATCAAGTCGTTTATTATCGCCAGTCGTTTATGCGGAAAAGCTGTATTGTTAAACAGTTGATGCGCATCTTCATGTTGACAGTTTGTTCACGGCGAACCGGTGTTCTGTTTGGACTAATCCTCGTTCTTCTGTTCTGGGGGGGGACAATTTGTTTAAATGTCATGGTGATGGTGTACTGCTCCTGCACTGTGGGGATATTGAATCAAACCCCGGACCCAATCCTGATACAAATGTCTCCGGCTCTTCTGGTTACGGACGACAGACCCGTCTTTCTTCGTACCAATCACGACCGGGAAAGGAACCTTCAAAGGCTGACCTGATGTCAAAACTCAATGATGTGGAGAGCTCTGTTAACGGCAAGCTGGACAATGTGAAGGAGGAATTCTGTCTTTTACGACAGGATCATAGTGCTCTCCGTGATCTTGTGAGTGGACTGAGGGACGAGGTAGACGATCTTCGACATAAGAATGACTTGCTGCAACAAAAGAACAGTGATCTGACTTCAAGAGTAGACGACCTAGAAAGAAAATGTGATGATTTAGGGGGCAGGTCTAGAAGAAATAACCTGAATTATTATGTTATGGAGAAAAGAGAAACGGAAACAAGTGAAGAGTGTGAGGGTTTGGTCCAGGATTTGATCACAGACAAGCTTGAAATTACTGATTCTATCGAATTTGATCGTGTACATCGACTGAGCTCAAGATCCGATTCCCCAATTATCGCTCGATGTTCCTTTTATAAGCAAAAAATGAAAATATTGAAAGCGAAGCAAAAAAACTGAAGGGAAACAAACGTAGGGAAGGATTTCTCTCGAGGCCTACGTGACATTAGACGTAAGTTGGGCCCAACCCTGAAAAAGGCTAAGGCTGAGGGCAAACAAGTCCGCATGGTGTATGATCTTTTATTTGTTAATGGTGAAAAGTATGGGCTTGATGTGCAGGATCCACTTAGAGAAATATAATAGGAAAAAACGGTCGGCCCTATATTCGAATTAATGTTTCTGGGATTGAATATGGGACGGGTACAAATAAAAGCAACAACACCGGAATTTCCCCAAGTTGATTCATACAACCCGTCGATGACCACACATTTTGCACGTGGGGATTTAGAACCCGTGGGTCCAGTTGGGCTGGAAATCGACTGTTGTCCCTTGTTTTCATGTGAAAACTCGAGCATTCCAATAACTTGTAGAGAGGGAGAATATGGAAATCGATCCTGTTGTAATATGAAAGACGATAGTTCCACTTCTGTAAATAAAGTTTGCATTTTGATGCTGATATAAAATCGTTTCCTGTTTAGTAATTGTCATGAAACGTGAACGGTTTGCGCTCTAAGTTTATATTTCATCATTTCTTTTCATCCATTTCATCTTTTTGATTTTATTTGTCTTCATGAGACTTTGGAAGATAACTGTGACCTTGATTCATTTCCTGGATTCCGTGTACACAGTTACCTGCACGCGCCATGCCCAGCCTGTTGCCCCGGCAGTGCCAGGTGCCCCACCCCCCCTTCTCACTGTCCAAGCGGCAGTCCCGGCGCCGGTCGCAGCGGGCCAGGGTCCCCCATGGTCACCTCTGGTGGCTGACGGGGGCGGGCAGGTCGAAGGCCTGGCACTGGAACAGCGCGAAGAGGACCAGCTGGGGGAAGTAGCGGGTCAGGTGGCACATGCCTAGAACCAAACCAAGGTGCGTGATGTGACACACGGCAAGCTTGCACTGAGGTGGGGTGGGGGGTGAGGGTAGTGGTGGGTGGGGGGATATTTGCTGGCTGGACTGTTATGCGTGAGCCCACTGCTGCTGTTCTGTGAGAGATAAGATAAGATAATGTTTATAGCCCAGCCGACCGCAAAGGTCCATATCAGGGTTGTCACCAGAGAGAGAGAGAGAGAGAGAGAGGAGACAGAGGGGGTGGGGGGAGAGAGGAGTGAGGGAGAGAGAAGGAGAAAGTGAGAGAGAGAGAGAGAGAGATAGACGGGGGAGAGAAAGTGAGGGGGGGGGGGGCAAAGAGGGAGAGAGAGAAAAACAAAGAACAACGGGAAGGGGGGGGGGGGGGGGGGGGGGTATATGCAGAGAGAGAGAAGAGAACGTTAATGAAAGAGAGGACCTGACGTGAAACGGTGAGACAACAGGTGAGACAATGTGTGCAGGTAAATAGATCTACGTGCACAGATGAGTTGGAGTGTGGGGCAGCAGAGAGGAGTTGGGAAACGCCCAATTTTGACACTAATTCAAATACGCAATACACTAGTCATAAGCAATACAACTAAGAACCAAAAAGAGGCACACTCAAGAAGCGAAGTTAAGCGGTGGAAGGATTCTGATTTGTTACCTCCACTTTCCAGAGTCTATTTCCTTGAGAAACGTCTGTCCCAAGCACTTTCTCTTTCAGTTTCCGTGACTGAAACCGGACGATGAATAGTCATTTCTGTGGGGGTCCTGTCCGGTGTGCAGCTAGCCTCCAGGTCGTCCTCCTGCGTAGGCACCCCGATGACATCGATGAAGATTTTTACAGCTCTTAGCAATGCAGTCAGCTGTAGTCTCCCCGCCGCTCATCTCCGGAACGTTGTAGGCTCGGAGATTCCAGCGACGATCATACTGCTGCTGGTCGTTCTGGTCACTCTGCAGTCTGACCATCTTCTTCTCCGGCTGGCTCTCCAATTCTTCATTTTCTCTTTAATTAATTTACGTCTGTTTTCAGCACGTCAAGATGTTTCTCCATATTGAAAAAACCTACTTTCAAATCTGTCCAGTCTGCCATTTACATTTTCAACTATCCTATCCACCTTTGCTCTGTATAGTGCTAAATCTTCTTTGTTGCCCAAGAGTCCTATACTTGCCCATGATATCCTATACTTGGATTTGTAGTGCCATGTCACTGTCGGTCTCTTCGTCCCAGAGTCCGACACTTCAATCAACAGTTTCTTGCTGATGTGTCTGGTCCGCTCACTGCTCGGGCTGATATTGCTGGAAGATGTTGATGACGATTTTTGATTCTGTTGAAATTCATTAAGGTAATGAGATATGGTGCTTGACCTAGTCAGAGAGCAAAGTAGAAATAATCATGGGAAATATTTTGTATGCTTCATCACTGAATAATATACTTCACCTCCGAATGATATGTAAGCTTAAATATAAGTGCTGATGAATGTTAATAGAAAAGAGGATTCCAACACATCTTAACAATTTTCTTTTGAACACTGCAAAGAAAATAAGAGAAGGAGTCCCCCCCCCCCCCCCCCTCCTCCTCCTCCTTAAATGTCAAATTCGTTATCAATATAACAGTTTACATTTGAAAAGAATCCGTACATTTGGAGAAAAATAAACTGTGAAAGTTAGTGGGGGGAAAAACTACTTGTATGCATTCATTCTTTTCCCTTCCCGCTGAAATTGTAATCAGAAAGAGGGTGAAGGGTTGGAGTATCACGAAGAGAAGGGGCTCGAGAGAGAAAGAGAGTCACCACTCACAAAGATATCCCAAACATTCCACCACCCACCACTACCTAGACACAGGCACACAAGCCGGAGAGAAATTAGAAGTCACGGTTAAT